>CAUYLG010027724.1:0-32132 GCA_963573385.1 Cacajao melanocephalus | reverse complement strand
GACTTTTTTTGGTTGGTAGGCTATTAATTGCTGCCTCAACTTCAGACCTTGTTATTGGTCTATTCAGGGATTCAACTTCTTCCTGGTTTAGTCTTGGGAAGGTGTAAGTGTCCTGGAATTTATCCATTTCTTCTAGATTTACTGGTTTATGTGCATAGAGGTGTTTGTAGTAATCTCTGATGGTAGTTTGTATTTCTGTGGAATCGGTGGTGATATCCCGTCTATCATATTTTATTGCATCTATTCGATTCTTCTTTCTATTAGTCTGGCTAGTGGTCTATCTATTTTGTTGATCTTTTCAAAAAACCACCTCCTGGATTTCTTGATAAGGGTTTTTTGTGTCTTTATCTCCTTCAGTTCTGCTCTCATCTTAGTTATTTCTTGTCTTCTGCTAGCTTTTGAATTTATCTTCTTCCTCTGGTTCTTTTAATTTTGTGACATTGGGGTGTCAATTTTAGATCTTTCCCTGCTTCTCATGTGGGCATTTAGTGCTGTAAATTTCACTCTAGACACTTCTTTAAATGTGTCCCAGAGATTCTGATACTTTGTGTCTTTGTTCTCAATGGTGTCAAAGAACATCTTTATTTCTGCCTTCATTTCCTTATTTATCCAGTAGTCATTCAGGAGAAGGTTGTTCAGTTTCCATGTAGTTGTGCAGTTTTGAATGAGTTTCTTAGTCCTGAGTTCTAATTTGATTGCACTGTGGTCTGAGAGACTGTTGTTATGATTTCCGTTCTTTTGCATTTGCTAAGGAGTGATCTACTTCCAATTATGTAGTCAGTTTTAGAGTAAGTGTGATGTGGTACTGAGAAGAATGTATATTCTGTGGATTTGGAGTGGAGAGTTCTGTAGATGTCTATTAGGTCTGCTTGGTCCAGATCTGAGTTCAAGTCCTGGATATCCTCATTAAGTTTCTGTCTCATTGATCTGACTAATATTGACAGTAGAGTGTTTAAGTCTACCACTATTATTGTGTGGGAGTCTAAGTCTCTTTTTAGGTCATTAAGAACTGCTTTATGTATCTGGGTGCTCCTTCCAGTCACTTTCTTTGACCTAGGTCACCCCTGGCTACCTGCTCTGACCCACCCACCGTCCTCCCCACCAAAACACCCACCCTGCCACTCCAGCTCAGACCCCTTCTCTCTTTAACATAGCCAATCAGGATTAGTCTACCTTGTGGAGTCTAACCCTAGCTAATAGGGGAATGACACAGCAGTAGGGAGACCCCCGTCAGGCATAAGTACCCCTTCCCCCCTTGTCCAAGTGTTCAGCCACCATTGTTCCATCCATGAGCTGCACCCTTCTATAGAAGTAAACTGCCTTGCTGAGAGGATTTATCTTCAAGTGCTATTTCTTTTGAGGCATTGAAATTTTACTTATAACACTGGTTTCTCACTGCCTTCCAGAAGCTGCCCAAGCTCTCTGTGAAGTAATTTCAAAAATCATAGAAAGTCACAAGTCAGCTTGTAATTGCAGCATTTTGGGAGGCTAAGGCAAGAGGATCACGTGAGGCCATGTGTTTGAGATCAGCCTGGGCAACATAGTGAGACCCCATCTCTACGAAAAATAGAAAACTTAGATAATATGTTTTTTTAAAGTCATAAGTTATAGGATAGATAGGGTGACATTTACCCAGACATAGGGCTTCCCAATTTAGCAAATAAAAATGTGTCCCAGATACTGCATGAGAGAAAATTATACTTAAAAAACTGGTTGAACTGAAATTCAAATTTAGCTAGTCATCCTGCATTTTATCTGGTAACCCTGCCCACAGAGCTTTTGGGTATGTGCATTCAAGTTTCATTTTCCCTGGGCAAAGGAAAGATAATCTCTTCATCCCATCATGCCACAACATAGAGAACACAATGAGAGTCAAAGCCAGAAGAGGTTAAAATCTCCTACATGCTTTATTGGACTCCAAAGATTCTTATGAAATAACACAGAAAACCCCATTTGAGGGTGTCCAGGGAGTACAAGGCAGTCTGCAGCCTAGCACCCTCCTAAGACCAGCCCCAGGTACACCCACCCCAGGCCCAAAATAGGATCCCAGGATAAAGGCATGGCAGGGAGTGGGGCAGAGGGAAAATACATTTACAGCCATAGCAAAAACAGGTAAGGGAGAGAGTTGTCTAGAGGGTGGGAAGGGTGGGGGAAGTGGTCACACAGCCACCTTCACCTATACCATCTTCCTTAGCCACTCCTTCCCCAAACTGGTTGTGTCTTTTTGAGCCTCTGGCCAAGGCTACAAAGTAACATGAAAATGGGATCTGACAAGGGAAGTATGCAGTGTAGGCACTTGGGAAATTCAGATTTCTTTTTTACTTTTAAACTGTTTGTCTTTTGGTTCAAAAATATGACAGCATCTTTGCCCAACAACTCCAGGGCTCCATAAGAGCCCTGTATCATGGCTGTGGCTCCCCTAGCCAGGGGAGCCACTTGTCCTGAGCCCCAGGAGTATTGATGCTTGGGGAGCTTTGGGGCAGCACCTCTTAGAGACAAACCCTCCTGCAGTGTGGGGGAGCAGGGGTAAGAGGGAGGCAGGTGTGGGTGGGAGAAGAGAGAAAAAGTGACTGCCTTATAACCCACAGTTCTGGCATCCACTCATGCTCCAATGAAGAGAGGCCTCTTCTAACCCATCCCCAGGCCTAGCCTCTTTAAACGTCTCTGGTAGGTTGTTCTCTGAGAATTGGTTTCACTCCCCCATGGACCCCTGCAGGCCTGAGTGAAATCTAGGATGAGGCTCCTTCTGACCCCCAACAATACCAAAGAACAAACCCCAAAGGTTAGGCCCTAGCCCCAGTCTGGAGCAAAAAGAACCACTGTGAGTGGGGTGGAACAGATCTGAGGCACACAAGTCAGAAGTTACTCCTCCTATCTTCTCTGCAACTGCTAGGGGAAGTTGGGGAGTGGTGGGAGGGAGGAGCCTGAAAGCAAGAGACAGAAACAAGAAACCAAACCTCAAAACTGGGACAGCAGAGACAGAAGCTGGACCCCAGAGGTGGAGCTGGGAGCTGAGGGGACAGCAAATAAGACATGCACTGAAGTGGAGAGGGAGTGACAGCAGCAGCCCATGGTTGGGAGGGAGGCAGGGCAGGCAGGCCATGGTGGTCAGTTAATAAATAATAATGAAGGACCCAAAGATGAGGGGGCAGGTATGTACAGTGCCCAGACCCCTGGACCAGCCCTTCCTATGGCCCATTCTTGGGGCCAGCTATCTTGAAGGAAGGGAGGGAAGGAGAGGCAGAAGACCCAGGGAAGGACAAGCTGTCCCATTACTGCCACCCCCATCCTGCCTACTTCTTAAGAGGCTTCTTAAAGATTTTGAGGGGAAACTTCTTCCGGCCTGGGCTGGAGTCTGTCTCCTCGCCAATAGAGCCATTATCCTCCTCAGCCACAACCTTCTTACCAGCCAGGTGGGGAATACGTGTGTTGCGGCTGGCTTGCAGGGCTCGGCTGTCCCCAATTGGAGATGGCGTGTCTGGGTCTGGGGAACTGGGGCTGTGAGAACGGGAAGAATCCAAATGTGGAGAGCCACCAGGAGGGGCTGAGGGGCTCAGCTCCATCAGGCTGTGGGCCTTGTCCAGCCCATGGTTCAGCGCCAGTAATGCCTTCTTGGCCAGGGCAGGGCTGTCAGGCAGTTTCTCCACTAGAGACCCTGGGTGGACCCCCTCGATCAGCCGGTGGCTGCCATTGGAAGTCATGGCATTGAGAGCCTCATCTGCAGCACGGCTCATCTGAGGAGGTTTGGGGGCCACACGCTGGCGGTCACTCATGTGGAGGGAGGACTCCGAATCGGAATGGGTCAAATCCCTGCAAGACATTGGGCAGAGAGGAAGAAAGGGACATATTGGATAGGGAGATGGGGGAAGGGTAAAGAGGAGAGAGGGACAACATGAGAAGACAAGGACAGGGTAGGAAAATTGGGATAGACAGAGTGGCAGGAGAGAGAAACAGGATAAACAGGCAGGTGGGAAGGAGAGAGGAAAGAGGAACAGACGGAAGTGGAGCGGCCGTAAGTACAGGATAAGAGAGGAGGCAGGAGGAGGGAATGAAGATAGATTGGAACAGAGACAGGGAAAGGACAGTAGAATTGTGGAGGAAGAAAAGCAAAAGGATAAGCAGGTAGAAAGAAGGGCCAAGAGAAAAAGACAAGAAAGGGAAAAGTAATGGGGAGGGAGGGAAGAAACAGACAAGAAACAAAAACAAATGTCATCATACCATCATCTGTCTGGCAAATGGCTTTCCAATACCTGGGCCTCACCACTGGTGAATGTTCTGGCTCTGAACTGCTGTAACCATAGGCTTAAATTCCACAGGCATCATCCTCAATAAAATCTCTGCCTTCTCATAGCTGGCTAGATTTCCTGGGATTCAACCTTAAGCTAATGCAGAACCTACATACTGCTCAGAGTCACCATTTTCCATGCCTTCCTCCCCCACATACTTCTGTCACACCTTAGGATATTATCCAGTCTGGGTCAGACCCCAAGGAACAAGGCACATGCAGTCAGTGGACCTGACCCAGGCTGGGGATGAGAAGGTTAGAACAGCCTTGCAAACAATCCCTCACCCACCCCAAAAGGCCAGGATGCTGCCTCTTCTAACCATCTCAAAGGATTCAAAGGAGTTCATAGATAGGTATTGTAGAGATCAAGCCAAAGTCTGTGGTGCAACAGGAAGGGTGGGGTCTCTTTCAGAGCGCTGCTGACAGGGAGAATGTCTGGAGGCATAGAAAGACAGGATGTTGGCCTTTAAAGAGCAATGATTTAGAAGAGCTCTGGATTCTTCTATGCGATCTTGGACAAATCATCTAAACTTGCTAATCCTCAACTTTGACCCAATGAAAATAATACCAACTCAATTATCTTACAAGACTTTTTGGAGGATCAAATATGCTGGCAAAGCACTTGAAAATGTAGAAATTATTGTGGGAATGAAGATGATGAGGCCACCCAAGCTGAAAGGCCTATGTAGGGGTCAGTCACAAGAAGCTTCTTTGCAAGGCTGAGTTATGGAGATATGCCACCACACACTGGACATGCACACACAGAGGCTAGTCTAGGAACTTGAGACCCTTTAAGGAGCTAGTGGTTCCTAAGACCATGAATCAATTCCAGATGCCACTCCTCCTGCCTCTATAGACAAAAAGGTAGATATGGAGGTGCTCTCTCTGCCAATCCTGCATCCTCCTTCTGCCTTCCTAGAGGCCTGAGAACCTCAGCAAAAGCAGAGAAGAGAGCTAAGGGTAATGTTTAAACATCTGCTAGCCAAAGAGTAAGAGTCAGACCTGGAAAGAAAGAGGCTGAGGGTCAGAAGTTAGGGAGGGTACCAGGCCCCTGAAACAGGCAAAAGCAGAGGGTTGGCTCATAGCTATTATAGACTTAATTCTCAGGAGGAAGCAAATAACTAAGTAGCCACCCCATGGGCCAGTACCTTCCTGGACTCAGAGAACAATTCCAGCTAAGCTTCCATTCTACAAACACTGTTTCAGCCACATATTCTAGTATTTATGAATATTCAGTCTCATATTTGGTTTTATATATCTAACACAGTCCTTGCTTCTAAACTTGTCCTTGTTTCTCTAAGCCCCAAGATGATCCTCTCCGTATCTTGCCTTCTCCAAACACATATAAACTAATGAGCAAGGTGCCAAGGAAGTTCTGGGAACACCCACACTGAGAAAAGGGGTCCTCTAAGCTGAAGAAGTGAAGATCCTGGGACCCTACCCTCTCTAACACCAAGGAAGAGAAATCAGGAGGTTAGAGCCCTCCCAGCCTCACTTCTCCTAGCCCAGACCCCTATTTGGTCTTAATTCCTATCCATCTGTTTGTTTGTTTGTTTGTTTGTTGACGGGGTCTCGCTCTGTCACCCAGGCTGGAGTGCAACGGCACGATCTCAGCTCAGTGCAGCCTCAACCTCCCAGGCTCAAGTGATCCTCCTGCCTCAGCCTCCCACGTAGCTGGGACCACAGGCATGTGCCACCATACCCAACTAACTTTTTGATTTTTTTTTTTTTTTGGAGAGATAGAGGCTCACTTTGTTTCCCAGGCTGGTCTCAAACTCCTGGGGCTCAAGCAATCCTCCCTTCCTGGCCTCCCAAAGTGCTAGGATTATAGGCATGAATCACAGAGCCCAGCCTGATTCCTGTCCTTCTGTGCCTCCCTCATCAACTAAAAGTTGAGACTACCAAAGCAAGATTAGAACCTGGGAGGAAGCCTAGGGAGATATAGGAGGGAAAACGCCCAGTGAGGCAGGCTCACCTTCCCTCTCTGAATCATTGAGAACAATTAGGCCAGGGGTCCCTCCCCAAAGGCTGGGCTGCCTCGGACTCCCATCCCAAGCTACTGACCTTACTAGAGAGCCTGTTTGCCTTTAGAGATGATCCTCTGGTGCATGGTGCAAAAGAAAATTAAGTAGTGAACAGGCCAGATGGATGCAGGTACCTCCCCGCCCTTCCTCCCCACTGCCCTCAGCTTAAGCCTTGAAACATGAAATTCACAGCATCCCCTAGTTTCCCCAACCCAATTTGGTCCTCTCCATCTGTATTGGAAGGGGCAGTCTCCCTTCTTAGGCTTTTGGATGAAAATGAGAATGAGAGTGGATATGAGTGGCTCTGCTGAGTAATAATCCTAGTAAGGGCAATTCCTTTGTGCAAAAGAAAGGAACAGCCCTCAAGGATAACTATCCAGAGGTTTAAGGGGCAAAGCTGGAGAAATGGGTATCCAGGGTGAGGCAGAACTAAAAAAAGCAACAGAGTAAGCAGACTTCAGCCCAGAGGCCAAGACTGGGCTGTGGTCACCACTTCAGAGATGAGAAGTACTTCCAGAGGGGAAGGACTTTCTGAGGATCTCCTAAGCTTGCTCCAGGCAAGGTCAAGGCTACTACCTCTGATCCTAGTCTACCATCTTGGGTAATAGCAAGAAAAGTCCCTGCAGCTGCCAGACAAAGCTGTGGAAGAAAACCTTTCACCAATTCTTTTCCAGTATACTTTCTGAGACCTTGTGAAATGACAAAAATATCCAATGAAGTATCCCAGAATGGAAACCCAAGTTCTAGTCTGTGCTCTGCTCCCAGTTAGCTGTGAAATCTGGAGGGAAATACCCTTTTAGAACCTTAACTCACTATTCTTAAAATGTGTATTTTAATTCCTGCCCCACCTATAAACTCTTCTTGTCCAAAACCCCAAACCTATGTCCCCTATCTTGGTTCCCTAATTCCATGAAAGATAATATGTCCATCTAGTCATTCAAGCTATAAACCTGACTCATACTAGATCCTCCCTTTCCTTCACCACTGTAGCCACTTACCAAATTAATCATGTATTTTTATCCCAAGGCCTCATTACCACCCCTAGTGGTCTACTGGAATGTTTTCCAAATTCCTGTAGTCTTCCTCTTCTTTCCTTCACACAGCCACTAAAATGTTATTTCTAAAATGCAAATGTGACTGATTCCTTTCTCTTAGAAACCCTTTTGCAATTCTCCATCTCCTAAAGTGTAAAGGCCAAAACCTTTGCCTTTCAGAGCCTTCGTCATTTAGCCTCACCCGATTCTCCTTCCCACCAACACATATCCAGTGTTCAAATCACAAATATATCATATTCTCATGAATCACTGTGTCTCTGCACACAGTCTTTCCTCTGCCTGGAATACTCTTTCTCCTTTCCCTTCACACAGGATGTTAGCACAAATTCATCTCTTTGGTGAAGCATTCCACCCATGTACACACTGTTAGTCACTCCTTCCTCAACACCCCCATAGCACTTAATAAATTTTTCCATACTTATTTACGAGTCTCTCTTAGACAAAATTGTAGTTCTTGACAGCTGGGATTGTGTCTTATCACTGGTGAATCCCTATGCCCGGCAGAGCCTGGCACAGAGTAGGCATTAGTAAATGCTTGTTGAAGGAGTAAAGGAAGTGAGTGCCCAACTGAGATAACTAATGTGAAAGTGCATAGTTTAGGCAAAAGTGCTATAGGTCCATGAGGGAGGAAAGTTGTTACTCATTTTTAGAGTCAGCAAACCCCAAACGCAAAAGGGGAGAAAGGTGTGGGGAAGTAGGCTGACCTTAAAAAGGAGTCCCAGAGCTGGGAACAAACAGGTTAAGAAGAAAATTCCCCACTCCACACATCTCCAGAGTTGATCAAGTAGCAGCTGGCAGGCAGAAACCAAGGTAAAAGCAGCAGAAAGGGAAGGAAGGGAAGAAAGAGAAGAGAGACAGCTGATACCCCAAGCTCTCTGAATGCCCAGGCATCACAGCGGTGCTGTCAGAAGGAAGTGTGTCAGGGTATGGCTCCGACTGAAGGAAATAGGAAGTGCTGTGGTGGTAATAAATAGGGTGGACATGGACGGTGGTGATGGTGGTGGTGGTGGTGGTAGTGGTGATGGTGGTGGTGGAAGAGGAGCAAGAAGAAGCAGCAGAGGCAGATGGAGAGCTGGTCCCGTAGCCTTCAGAACTGAAAGACTGTCCAGATGAAAGGCTGCGCATTCGCCGCAGAGATACCCGGCTTGTCAAGAAGTGGCCAGCCTCGCCCTCTACCAACCTCTGAGATCCCAGGCCATGCTGTGGCTCCGTCAGGCGCTGCCGAACACTGGTCTGCAGGCTGGGGGCTGCAAGGAGAACGAAGAAAGTGTGAGGAGGCCAAAATGGGCTGGCCGGTAAGGAGGTGCCCATGAATAAATGCTTGCTGGAGACCACTCTGGGCCTCTAATGCCAATTTGGAGAATGGGGCACCTCCTCCCAGAAACCTCCCACCAGGGATCCTAAAAGGATGGGAAATTGAAGATGAGGTGCCCGGGTCAGTTTTAGTGGCAATTCCAATAGGAGACCTATGGCCAATGTCACTATAAAGGGAGGTGGCAAGGCAGTTAGTGGGTAGACACAGGCAAGGAAGGGTAAGATAAGGGATTGGGACAAGGTCCGGGAGAGCATTAAGAACCAGCCTTTTCAGAAAGCCAACCTCAGGAAATAATTCACAGCTTAGACAAGGACTTATACATAAACATGTTCATCATTATTAATAATTGAATGAGAAACATACATAATTGTTTACTTTTTATTAATAACTGTATGAAAGTAAACATAAAGAATGAACAATAGGAAAATGATTAATATATCCAGTTTCTGGGAGACTAGAAAGCTATTTAAAATGATGCTTATAAAAAGACTTTAAGAAAATGGAAAAATGCCTATTAAAATGTTCAGAGGGGAAAAGGATACAGCATTATATGTACCAGCCTTGAGCCTTGGAATATAAAACGCTAAAGTTTGAAATCAGGACTTCGCTTCCGGTTGTGACCCTGAGCAACTGACTTCCCGTTTTAATTCCTAATTTATAAAATCCTGCAGGGTTCTTCTGAGACTTCACAATAATGTCTTTAAGGCACCTGAAACAGGTCATGGCACTCAATAAATGGTAGTGGCTATCACTATCTTAACGATATAAAAAAATTTCACAGACAAAAGAGTGGTAGGGAAGGTGTTCAAATATGATGGGACTATGGATGTTCTTATGCTAATATTCACTCTTTTTCACTTTCCAATAAGCACATAAACAACAAAGAACCAGCTCTTGGATCAGGCTGAAAATCGAGGTCCTGGAGATGATGGCCACCATGCCCAGTGAAGAGATACATGGGCACCAAGTAACTTAGGAATATGCTAGTGCATCCCCCTTGGGCTCACTCCCAGCTGCAAGTGAAAGGAGAGTGCAGATCTTTATTCCTTCTCCCTTACCCTGATAGATAGGCTTTCCTGCTTTCTCCCTAAAGAAGAGAGAAAGAGCCAGGTTATAAGGGTAAAAGAAGCCTTGGAAGGGCCACTAGGGAGAGAGCATAGGTCCATAGTGATGGAGATTTCAGAAGGCAAGGCTTCTATGCTGGTAGCTTTCAAGGTATGAAAGAGAGAATGAAGAGCATGAGGAAGTCTGGAATAGGGAGGGAAAGAGGGAAAAAGACAGGAGAAACTAGGAAGAAAAGGGAGAAACAAGAAAAAGAGAAAAGAAAGCAGTGATCTTTTCCTTCCCTCTTTCCCTCCCAGCCCAGATGGAAGAAGGGCTACTACGTTATCTCCATAGCTGGGCTAAAGAGAGAAGCCTAAGCCTTCTATCACCATGAGTATTCTCTATCCAGCTCTTGCCGAGCAGGCTGATTCTTCTTACCCCTGAACCCCTCCTGTAGTTAGTAGGGACAGTGCTGAGGGGATAGAGGGAGCAAGCAGGGGCGTGAAGCAGGCAGAAGGGACCCATGGGGTAGGAGTGTTGGTTTAGTCCCAGAAGTCAGAAAAACAAATGCCCCAAAGGGGCTCCTCAAACCAGGGTATTTCCAGAGGGACTGATCATCCAAGCCGGCGGATGCAGAGCAGAGAGAGCGGTCACTGAACCTACGCCCCATCAGCCAGGCAGCATCTAGGGTCAACAGCCAGGCCAAAAGGAGAAGAGAATCTGATTTATGGAGGGCTTTGGCCTGCTCATCAATGTAATAAGGGAAGGGCTGGGGGCAGGGACTGGGTAGCTCACAGCTAATTAAGGTCCCTCCCAGCCTGGAGAACACAGAAGCCTTTAGATCAGTAAGTCAGGATCAAGCTCTGCCTGTCAGTGATCCTGTCCTTGTTACACCTTTGATTAAAGGCCTAGCAAGTTATCAGATCAGGAGAGCAAAGAGGCTTGGCCAGGGGCAAAGTATTATGGACAAAATTACAAATAAATTCTGTCCAGAGTGGGAATCTGGCCTGATAAAAGAATCTGAAAGTAAGTCCCTAACCCAGCCCCTGCCTTCTGCCCTCCCCCTGTACTGGTAGAATGTGGGCCTAGGACAATAGCTTTACCATAAGGGCTAGTCTATTAACTTAAAATAGCCTCTTATCCAAAGGAAAATTCAACTGTGGGCCAGTAAGGGAAAACTCCCTTCATTCACTGAAGAATTCCAGTATTGTTCCTTTTGGCTCTGCTCTACTCAACTCTCATCACTTGCAGGAGAGGAAAGGGAGAGGGAAGACCCAGGACACAGGAAGAGGGAAGAGGGGGTGGGGTCCAAGAGTTCAGGTGGAAAGCCAGACATGCTTGTGCAGGAGATCCCTCCTGGGCAAGAATGCCTTTTCAGCTTGGAGGATTTAGGACTGTATCACTTTAAGGGACTACTGCTTTATAGGGCCTCTCACAAAAAGCCAAAGAGAAACACGATTCCATTCATCTACCTTAGCAATTAAGAATAAGGAAGAAAAGTCCAAATAAATAAGTTCAATAAATAGTCAAAATGAATGCCATTTTTACATTGAAATTCACTAAAGGAGATTATTTTTTATAAAGGTAGATAGAGTGGCAGTTAGGGAAAATAAAGAGAAAAAGAGTGAAGGAGAGACACTTAGCACAATAGACCCAAAGGGGCATACAGAGCATATAACAAGGAAAGAACATGAAAAGGACAACTATAAAGAAATATCCTGAGCAAATTGTGCTTTATTGACCAAGGTCATGAGTTTAACTATCTTCCTGGGCATCTGCCCCATCTGCTGTTTAAGCACAACAGAGGCCACAGACTTCTCAACCCATGCATCAAAGGTTCCTTCCTTCATCCCCCACAAAGAGGTCACCTACACTGCATGGACAAGGGAGACACAATCTCCTCATCCATGTCATCCACGTCGTCAGTCATGATGAAGTGGGCAGGGTTGGGGCGTGTACTGCCCATCCAGCTGGGGTCTATGTTGAGGGCAGCCACCAGTGAGTGGATGCCAGGGTTATTGACAATCTGGAAGCCACAGAGGATCTCGATCTGTTGCCAGCGGTGCAGGCGCTCCCGCAATGCTGCTGTCACCTCGCTCAGTGCTTGCCTGAAGACAGAGGAAAGAGAACTGCAGGCATGGACTTGGTGTGAGCCCCAACAGGAATGAAGCCTCTTCTCAGAGGAACAAGTTGGGAGGATATGTGTGAATAAAAAACACAATAAACTCATAAGCTTAAGAGCAAGGAGGGAGATAGATCAAGGCTGAGACAGGAGACCAGAGCTGTCCCTCCACCAATGAGGAAATGGAATTGGTGTTGGAGGCCCTGTACGCCTTCAAATTCTGAGGATGATATGGACATTGCCAGAGTAGATAACTGGTGTTACTTACTTAGCTGTTAGAATTTTATGATCTACATCATCCAGGGAAGAGCTGTGGGCCACGTGGAAGGTGCCAAAGAGTGTGTTTCTCTTCTTTTTTATCTTCTCAGCCTGCAAAGATGAGGCCCCCAGCTCAAAAAGAGCAGGGATTCAAGGTTGGAAAAAATGAGAAAGGCCTTCCTCTATGGTTGGGGCCCACTCCTCCTAGCACAACTTAGGCTGCACAAGGAAAAAGAAGAGAAGGAGGAAAAGGAGAAAGGCAGGCAAAGGGAGAAGAAAAAGGAAAGGGACAAAATAGAGAAAGCAAGGGAAGAAGCAAAGGGATCCCTGATGGCCCTTTTGCCCCAGGAGGACCTCTGTCCCCATGGCAGCATGGGGCTGGCAGAGCTTTCCCTCTGCCTGCCTCCACTTGCTTCATCTTTCCCAGAAGACAGGTGGGAATGCCCCTGCACCCTCATTCCCTCCTCCAGAAGCCTGAGGACATTGTCAGGAACTGAACATGAGGAAAATAAACAGAACCCACCACCCAATGGGAGGAACAGAGAGAAGGAAAGAAGACGAAGATATGCAGGTAAAAAGGAGAAGGGCAAAAAGGAGAGAAGAGGGCAATAGAAGGGCAGTTCTCACCCCCTCCTTGGCCACCAGCAGCTGCTTCTCAGCATTTTGCTTCTTGATGTTGTAATATTGCACCTCCACCTCATGTGTCAGCTGCAGCCACTTCTGAAGGGCCTCTGGAGCATACCATGAGCTGTGTGATTCTAGCTCCTTCTCTGCTTTCCTCAAGGCCTCCCGAACCTGTGCAGCCAAAAGGATGTGAGTTCATTCACTGCTGCTAAGACTCTCCAACGCCTCTGTATGATGCTTCAGAACTCAGACTTTTTATCCTGCTTTACAACTTCCCCAGGAAGGAGAAAGGGTAAGGATTATTTTCCATATTTCATATAGAAGAAAGCAAGCACAGCGAAGAAAATTAACCCACTCAAGGTCAACAGTGTCAACCAGAACTCAAATTGAGATCTTTCTGTTCCAGATGAAGGCATTCTTTTCTATCACATCAGCTTACTTTCCCGGTCATGCAGCACATTCCAGCAATCTTCCCTGATCTCTTCAGCAACAGGTCAACTAGTGAATCATCTTTTTACCAAGAGTCAGGGTCTGTGCTTAGACTTCAAGACATCACAGTGTGACAGAAAAAGCACTGATCAGGAATCTGAAAATCTGGTTCTGATCCTTGGTCTGTCACTTAACTGGCTGTGTGACCCTGTGCTTCCTACACCAGCTCCTAATTCAGTATGAGGAAAGATTTTCTCCCATGCAAATCTAAACCATCAGGGAAGGGGTGTTCTCAGGAGAGAGTGAGTTCCCCGTCATGGGTGGTATGTGAAGAGCTCATGTCAGAGAGACCTGAAAAATGACTGGTACTTCAGAAGGGCCTTGTCCTGAATGCTCTCCAAAGTCTCCTCTAGCCCAGAGACTGTGTCTATGATTCTTTCAAGGAGTAGAGCAAGTGGGCTTTGAAAAGAACTCTGTACAAGGTGGCAAGACAATGAGCATGTCCACACCTAACACGGACATTGCTAACAGAAGCCAAGACATGAGAGGACCAATGTGTAAGTAGAAATAACAGACTTCTCTGCAAGGAGCATGCAATGAGGCAGTCACAAAGCACAAAAAAGTATAAAAGACTGGAAAGTACATACAGACATTAGATACACAGAATTTCTTGCTGTCTCATCCAGGCTACCAGCATAAGTGATCTCCAACTTTCCTACCTGAACACTGATCTTCAGCTGGTCAGAATCCCAGAGAAGAGGCATTGAAAGCAGTCTCATTATCCCCAGCTTCAGCCAATGAGGCAACCATCCCATAGCAAGCCTGAGGTCCTCTCCACAGCCTAAGATAGGCCAGGAGGGCCTCAGCTAAGGACAGAGCACCTTTATTCCTTTGAGAGGCAATGAGAGTGCCAATCTTCACTTGGTTTCTGTTCCCTAAACAGAATTAGCTGGGCGTGCACCACCATGCCCAGCTAATTTTTTTTTTTTTTTTTTTTTTTTTTTTGGGCAGAGATGGTTTTGCCATGTTGCCCAGGCGGGTTTCAAACTCCTGGGTTCAAGCGATCTGCCCACCCTTTGCCTCCCAAAGTGCAAGGATTACAGGAGTGAGCTACCATGCCCAGCTAGGAACTTTAAAAAATACAGATATCTGGGCCCCAACCCAGAGATACTGATTTTATTGATCTGGTGTGTTGGCCTGGGCATTAAAATAGGCTCTCCAAGTCATTCTAATATGCAGCCAAAGTTAATAAACACACACACTTAAATAAAGTGCTGTGTGTGTGTGTGTGTGTGTGTTTTAAATAAAGTGTTATCACCTGACTTCCACTTCCCAGTAGAATAAAGTTCATCATAGGAGAAAAATAATTCTGATTCAACACAAAATCTGGAAAAAGCTGTATAAATTATAAACATTATGTTTTCAAAATTGTTTTTATTTTGAAAAGTTTAGTCATTTTTCATAAAATATGTTATTCATGTTAATATATAAGGGGGTTAATATAGTTTTATTTATTTATTTTTTTTTTTTTTTGAGATGGAGTCTTGCTCTGTCACCCAGGCTGGAGTGCAGTGGTGCAACCTCGGCTCACGGCAACCTCTGCCTCCTGGGTTCGAGCGATTCTCCTGCCTCAGCCTCCTGAGTAGTTGGGATTACAAGTACTCGCCACCATGCCCAGCTAATTCGTATATTTTTAGTAGAGACGGGTTTTGCCATGTTGGCAAGTCTGGTCTCAAACTCCTGACCTCAGGTGATCTGCCCACTTCAGCCTCCCAAAGCCCTGGGATTACAGGCATGAGCCACCATGCCCGGCCTGATATAGTTATTTTAAATGAATTAATAAATATTTGTTAATTTTCTCAGTTGTAATTTCTAATAGGTTAAATATCAACAGTATTACCCCCTATAAAAATGTACTTTGAAGACCTAAGTAGTTTTTTTGTTTGTTTGTTTGAGATGGAGTCTTGCTCCGTCACCCAGGCTGGAGTGCAGTGGCCTGATCTCGGCTCACTACAACTTCTGCCTCCTGTTGTCAAGCAATTCTCCTGCCTCAGCCTCCCAAGTAGCTGGGGCTACAGACGCCTGCTACCATGCCCTGCTAATTTTTGTATTTTTAGTAGAGAGGAGGTTTCATCATGTTGGTTAGGCTGGTCTTGAACTCCTAACCTCAGGTGATCTACCTGCCTCGGCCTCTCAAAGTGCTGGGATTACAAGCGTGAACCACTGCACTTGGCCAGGATGCTTTACTCTTAACAACTATTTAGGGGCCAGGCACAGTGGCTCACACCTGTAATCCCAGCACTTTGGGAGGTTGAGGCGGGCAGATCACGAAGTCAAGAGATCAAGACCATCCTGGCCAACATGGTGAAACCCCGTCTCTACTAAAAAATACAAAAATTAGCTGGGCTTGGAGGCGCGCGCCTGTAGTCCCAGCTACTCGGGAGGCTGAGGCAGAAGAATTGCTTGAACCCGGGAGGTGGAGGTTGCAGTAAGCCAGGATTGTGCCACTGTACTCCAGCCTGGCGCCTGGTAACAGAGCGAGACACTCTGTCTCAAAAAAAAAAAAAAAAAAAAAAAAACAAAAAACCTATTTAGGGGCTGGGCAGAAACTCTGTTTTAAAAAAAAAAAAAAACATCAAATGTCCTAAGAATAAAATGTTTGAGAACATGAGAACAACTAGACTAGCTAAACTAAAATTCAGAGAGAAAAAAGCCTTTCTAAGATGTGTTTTTAATTGCCAATCATTTTCTTCCCTGGAGACACTGATGATTTTAGGTGACAGCCAAAAATTCCGCTTGACCCATGTAGAAGATCTCTACTGGGACACAAAGAAAACAGCCTACTATGTGGCAGAACTGAATCTCTCACAGTCTTTCAGGGCTGAGGAGAAAGAAATCTACCAGCTTTCAATTTAAAAGTCAGGGAGGGACATACCTGAGAAACTGGGACAAATGAAAGCTACACCAAATTTTACTAAAACTACAACCTAGTTCAAACGTAGCTCAATCTCTGATTGGCTTGAGGTGATCAGTTCCTTACCCTATATACCTCACAAAAGAAACAGGGAAAACCACCTGATGGAAGAGAAAATCATCTGGAGCCACTATTGTTTTTTATATACACTGTCCAGCATATAATAAAAATAAATTACTAAACATAAATGGCAAAAAATATGACTAATAATCAAGAGGAAATATAAGAAGTCCCATAAATGATCCAGATGTAAGAATTACCAGACAAGGACTTTAAAATAATTATGATTGATATGTTAAGGAAAATACGGGAAAAGAAGAAAACGATAGATAAAAGATAGAAATTCTGGACAGGGAACTGGAACCTATAAAAGAGTAAAATGGATATTCTAGGATTGAAAAACACATTGTCTGAGAGTAGGAACCCACTGGATGGGTTAAACAGCAGAATGCTTACAGTAGAATGCAGAATTAAAGAACTTAAAAGATAGATCAATAGCAAATAACCAAATTAAAGCACAGAGAGAAAAAAGGAGAACAGAACTGAGCATAAGAGACATATAGAACATTGTTAAAAGATCTAACATAAATGTTAGATTCTCAGAAGGAGAGGAGAGAATGGAGCAGAAGTAATGTTTTAAGAGATATATAAGTGCTAAAAAGAAGTATACTCTAGAGTAGGCAGCGTGTTCTATATGTGTCAAGGAATCCAAATTTATTACTTATGTTTTTAAATTTGTTATATCCTTATGGATGCTCTTGGTGGTTTATTATTGAGAGAAGTATATTAAAATCTCTAACTGATTATAATATTTGTCTAGTATCATTTTAGTTCAGTCAATATTTGCTTTATATATTTTAGACTGCATCATTAGATGTATCCAAATTAAGAGCTGTTATATATTAAATTGAATTCATCCACTAATCATTATGCAATATCTATTTTGGGGTCTAGTAATACTTCTTGACCTAAAGTCTACTTTATATTAATGTAAATATTATATTTATATTAATATATAGCTACCTTTGCTTTATTTCACTTAGCAATTGCTTTAGGTCAATACTTCATGACCTAAAGCCTACTTTATATTACTATATTCTATTTATGTAAATATATAGCTAGCTACCCTGCTTTATTTTGCTGCTTTATTTTGTAACATATATCTCTTCTCATCCTTTTCCTTTAACCTTTTTTTGTGTTCTTATATTTAAAGTGTGTCACTTATAAACAGCATATAATTGAGTTTGGGCATTAATCCAATCTGATAATCTTTGCCTTTTAACTGAATTGCTTAGTTTTTTTTATACAAACCAAGTCTCAACAAGTTTCAAAGGACTAAACCCACACAGCATATGTTCTCTGACCATAGTGAAATTAAACTAGAAATCAGTAAAAGAAAGATAAGTAAAAAATTGCTCAAGTGTTTGAAAATCAAGCAATATACTAGATAACCATGTGCCAAAAAAGGAACCACAATAAAAATTAGAAAACTTTTTGACCTGTGTGATAATACAAATATAAAATAGAGATTCTTGAACGATCACCTTACTTGGGGGAAAAAAAAGATCCTTGACAGCCTACTTCATATCACATACAAAAGTTAATTTGAAATAATATCCCTAAATGTGAAAAGACAAATAATAAAGGTGCAGAAGAAAATTCAAGGAAATATCTTGGGGGTAGGAAAGGATTTCTTAAACAGAAACAAAAAGCATCTTTTTTTTTTTTTTTTTTTTTTTTTTGTGATGGAGAATTGTTGTATTCCGCAGGGTGGAGTGCAGTAGCTTTATCTTGGCTCACTGCAACCTCTGCCTCCCCGGCTCAAGCAACCCTCCTTCCTCAGCCTCCCAGAGAGCTGAGACTACAGGCATGTGCCACCACACCCAGCTAATTTTTGTATTTTTAGTAGAGATGGGGTTTGCCATGTTGGCCAGGCTGGTTTCTAACTTCTGACCTCAAGCGATCTGCCGGCCTCAGCTTCCCAAAGTGCTGTGATTACAGGCATGAGCCACCATGTCCGGCCGCATCAATCATTTTTAAAAACTGATTAAATTAGACTTCATTAATATCAAGGGTTTCTGTTTATCAAAAGACAGTATTAGGAGAGCAAAAAAACAAGTCAAGGCTTAGAAAATATTTTCTATATATCTGTATATTTATGTTGACAAAAGACTAATATCTAAAATATATAAAGAATGCTTACAAATCAATAAGAAAAAGACAACCCAATTTTTTTTTTTTTTTTCAAAGATGAGGTTTCACCATGTTGGTCAGGCTGGTCTTGAACTCCCAACCTCAGGTGATCTGCCTGCCTTGGCCTCCAAGGTGCTTGGATTACAGGCGTGAGCCACCACGCCCGGCTGACAACCCAATTTTTAAAATGAGAATAGATTTCCAAATCAAATGGCCAATAAATTTATAAAAAGGTGTTTAACAATATTAGGGAAATGAAAATTAAAATCACAAGATACTATTATATATTTACCAGAATGTTTAAAAAATACTGAGGTTATGGATCAACTAGAATTCTCTTACATTGTTGTGGCAGTATTGATTTGTACAATCATTTTGGAAACCGTTTGACAGTTTCTAATAAAGCTAAATTGACGAATACGCTATTATATGTCCAACAGAAATGAGTGCTTATGCCCACCAAGAGACATATGCAGGAAGGTTCATAGCAATATTATTCATAAAAGTCAAAAAACTGCAGACGACCCAAATGTTTATCAACAGAAGAGTGGATAAATAAATTATAGTATTTTTATACATTTCTGTAATTCTTTTTTTTTTTTTTTTGGAGACACAGATTCACTCTTGTCACCCAGGCTGGAGTGCAATGGCACTATCTCAGTCACTGCAACCTCCACCTCCTGGGTTCAAGTGATTCTCCTGCCTCACCCTCCTGAGTAACCGGGATTACAGGTGCCCACTGCCACACCCAGCTAATTTTTTTTGTATTTTTAGTAGAGACGAGGTTTTACCATGTTGGCCAGGCTTATCGCAAACTCCTGACCTCATTCAGCTGATCCACCCACCTGGGCCTCCCAAAGTGCTGGAATTACAGGCGTGAGCCACTGTGCCCAGCCCATAGCGATTCTTTTTTTTTTTTTTTTTTTTTTTTTGTGTTGGAGTGTTGCCCGGTCACCCAGGCTGGAGTGCAGTGACGTGATCTTGGCTCACTGCAACTTCCGCCTCCTGGGTTCAAGTGATTCTCCTGCCCCAGTCTCCCGAGTAGCTGGGACTACAGGCACCTGCCACCACACCTGGCTAATTTTTGTAATTTTAGTAGAGATGGGGTTTCACCATATTGGCTAGCCTGGTCTCAAACTGCTGACCTTGTGATCTGCCTGCCTCAGCCTCCCAAAGTGCTGGGATTACAGGCATGAGCCACTGCGCCCAGCCCATGGTGACTGTTTTTTACAACTTTTCTACTATTCTTATTGGTAAGAGTCCAGTGTCTCTAGAACATAGTCTTTGGACCATATTTCAAAGTCCTCACACATGAAACTTTCCAGCCAGACCCTGGGCCCCTGCCCTTCTCCCACCCCTCAAGATGTCCAGGAATTTGTGGACTCTCCTACCTGCTCCAATTCCTCCTCAGCATATTTTTGGCGGCTCCGCTCATTCTCAGTACCCTCCCGCAACTCCTTCAGCCGCTGGGCTTCCTGCTTAGCAAGGTTGATCTCATCGCGCAGCTTCTTCTCCAGATGGACCTTCTCCACCTCTACTGTGCGGTGCTCCTCCTGGGCCTTGTGCAGCCTGGGGGGGTGATGTAGGGAGCTGAAGGAGGCCAGGCAAGCAGATGCCAGCCAACATGCCATGAGTCATGGCATCAACGAGGAAAATGAGAGCTCTAACTCTCAGCATATACTCTCCCTGCTCTGCTGACTCTCTGGCTCTGAGCTAGCTCAGGGCCAATAGAAACCACAGTCATTACCTAATTCAGACATTGGCCATCATTTTATTTTGCTGACAGTAATCAAGGCTGTGAAACCAGGTTCTCAGGCATCTGAATCCCTCCTCTAAACTGTCTCATACTAAAATCATAACAAGTACCAGTTTACAAGGTAATTCCCATTTGTCCTCTCAGCAGATAATGATATATTAGTATCATAATCAGCCTGGGACAAGCAGATAGGGAGCCTTAGAGAGGGAAAGCAACTTACAGGAAGAACTGAGGCTAGAATTCCAATCTGTGTGACTTTGAATGCCACAATTATTCCTCTAACATAGTGCTATCTAGAAAGTTCAATAAATGTAGAATACCCTGCAAGCTAGACAAAAAGATCCAAGGAAAACCTAATGGCTGAGAAATGACTGGGGCTAGTAGCAGAGGGGTGGATTAAGGAAGATGTGGAAGGAACTGTTGAGCTAGATAGACCTCTTGGACTCCTAAGCTTCTGTTCCCAGAAGCACAAAACAAATTAAATTTATGCCAAAGGGGCTGGGCAGGGCTCAGGAGAGTCCCCTGCTGCCCCCAGGCCCTGAGTTCCTTTCCTAAGTATCTTCCTTAGTGGGTAAGATCTCAAGAGCATGAGTTCTAATCTAAGTCTACCCTTGCACCATCACACACATTCCCTCAGTTCACTGACAAAACCTTCCATCCAGCTAAACAAGCCTTCTCCCTTCCTCAGTTCTTTCCTCCACATGGCTATCTATGTTAATCTACTCATTCATTCATCTATTCATTCACCAAGTTCTTTTGAGGGCCTACTAAGTGCCAAGCCCTGTGCTAAGCCCTAAATATATGGCAATAAATAAGAAAGCTGTCCCTGCCACTGAAGAGCTCATTATTTACTCCAACAAAGACAAGTAAACAGATAACTGTACACAGTGTGACAAATTTTATAATAAAAAGATATATATATATATATAATAAAAAGATATATATATATATGGTGTCGGATTTTATAATAAAAAGATATATATAGATATATATATATATATATATATGGTGTCGGATGAGCCCAAAAGATGGGGTAATCAGCTCTGCCTGAAAGCAGTCAGGGAAAGAGAGACTTGGGCTAGACCCAGAACAAAGACTGAGAGTTTGCTAATCCCTTTGGAAGAAAGAAAGGACTTTACTATCTGGTCTTCTTTCCTAAGCAAAAACCACCAGGTTGCCAGGGGGCCAGATTAGGAGGGGGAAAGGATGGTGAAGAAGAGGTGAGTTATATAGCTTAGACTTGAGATACAGAAAAGAAAGGATAGACTACAGAACAAGAAGGACCCATAGAGAACACTAACCATGGCGTTAATTAAGTAGGTGAAACAGATAAAACAAACAGAACTCAATCCGTAAAAAAAACTCCAGAGCTGTCAGTGGTGGAGACCTCAAAAGATATCATGGAACAAGCAAGGAGGTAAGAGAAGGAAAGGTTAGGCTGCAAACTTCCCACAAATTGTAATCTGCCTACTTTGTCCCTGAAGAGAAAGGGAGTTGAACCCCCTGAAAGTCAACACCAGATGGCACAATATGCATAGGTAAAGTCAAATCAGAGGCACCATTTCCTGCCCCCATCTCCTTCCCTTGCTAAATATCCTCCTTTACTGTACTCTTCCATGACTCAACTGCATAAAATTATACCATTAAGAATTCACTTCTTCACTGAAATATTGTCCTCTCTGAAAGCAGCCTCTTGAGAAAAGCCAATACTATGATATGTCTGTCCTTTATAATAGCGAGCTCCTTTAAAGTAGAATCAAGATTGACCCCCCTTTCATAGTTCCAGTAAGGTCTGTTAGAGATGGAGACCAATAATTACTGTTGGGTGCAGAAATGAGCAAATAAGTATACAGTTAAACACTGTTGTTGCCACTCCAAGGCAACAACAATTAGCACTGCAATTAGTCCTGGATCTAAGCAGTTGTGTGACTATGAACAAGTTTTGCCTGTTTTCTTCACAGCAAAATGGGAATCAAAATTCCTGCCTGCCTCAAATAATTATCTTGAAACTCAATGAAATCATAACTGGAACATACATGTAGAATTACATTTATTCACACAAATTATCAGGAACTCTGTAATAAAGCTCTGTGACAGCTGGCAATGCAAGTCTGTTAATATAAGGAGGAACAAGGTGGCATGTGGGCTCTGGACACTCAATGGAGGATACATGCGTGCATGTGCCCAAGCCTGTCTCTAGGGGGACAAGGGGAAGGGTGTCTTTGTCTCTTTCTAAGTGCCGCAGTGGTCATTTAGCTCTGGAAGCCTTGGGGAGCAGGGAGTGCTGGGAGCTTAGTTTTATCCCCAAACTTGGAATGTCTCCCGCCTAGATTCTTTTGCCTTTGGAATGGAAACAGTACATGTTTTTCAAACAAATGAGGTATGGGGACTGCTCAGACAGCAGCAGTTAGCCCCTAATTGGCAACAGGCCCAAGAACAAGGGGCCCAGCAGAGTAGCCAGGAATCAGCTTACAGATTAGACCCCTCTTGCTCCCTAGAGGCCCAACCCATGGAAATAAATCCAATAAGCCTACTACTTTAGTAAAGGCAGCATCCTGGAGTGTCAAAATTCCTAATTCACTACTTACTGATACACGACCCTGAGCAAAGCACTTACCCTGTCTGAGCCTTCATTTCCTCAACTCTAATAGTACGTACTTCAAAGAGCTGTAGTGATTACAAGCAATAATGCATTTAAGTATTTAATACCTGACTCACAAGAAGTCTTTTCCCACCCCTCCAAAGAAAATAGTGTCTATCATTTAAAAATAACACAATGACTGGGCACAGTGGCTCAGGTCTGTATTCCCAGCACTTTGGGAGGCTGAGATAGACCTCTTGAATCCAGAAGTTCAGGAAAAACCTGGGCAACACAGCAAGACCCCATCTCTACAAAAAATTTTTTAAAAAATTAGCCGAACATGGTGGCATGCACCTGTGGTTCCATCTATAAAGGAGGTTAAAGCAGGAGGATCTCCTGAGCCCAGGAGGCTGAGGCTACAGTGAGCTATATTCATGATATTGAACTTCAGCCTGGGCAATAGAGCAAGATCCTGAGTCAAAAAAATAGTAATAAATAGAAATAAATGAAAAGACAAGACTTCATTTCCTTTTACATGGATTCTTGCAAAGACTTCCCAACTAGAGTCCCTATGCTTCCAGAATCATTTTTGAAAAGACAGTCCTAAATAAGTCTCTCCTCTTTTTGAAAACAAAAACCAAAAAAACCTGATTTGCTTTCTGCATCAAACTAACTTCCTCACATGCATCTTAAGGTCCCAGGAATCTGGCCCTACCCTATACACTCAATCTTAACACCCAGGACCTCCCTACCCATCTTTCAAAGCCACCTCCTCAGAGTCCCACATCCACTCATCCGCCTCTTTGTCTTTCTAGTCATTAGAGTTCTTATCCTATTAGCTGAGTCTGGAACTGAGTCTGCATTAAGTGTGCTCTCACAGCTGCTTCTTGTGGGTGTATAAGTTTTGTTTCCTCAGGAACAGTGAATTTCTTTTTTTTTTTTTGAGATGGAATCTCACTCTGTCACCAGGCTGGAGTGCAGTGGTGCGATCTTGGCTCACTGCAACCTCCGCCTCCAGGGTTCAAGCAATTCTCCTGCCTCAGCCTCCCGAGTAGCTGGGACTACAGGTGCACACCACCACGCCCAGCTAATTTTTGTATTTTTAGTAGAGATGGGGTTTCACTATGTTGGCCAGGACGGTCTCGATCACTTGACCTCGTGATCCACCCGCCTCGGCCTCCCAAAGTGCGGGGATTACAGATGTGAGCCACCATGCCCGGCCGAGGAACAGTAAATTTCTTACAATTGCCATCACAAAACTGGTTCCTAGATGTCAGGCAGTACACAGGCTGGCTGGCTGACTGACTGACTGACTGACTGACTGACTGACTGACTGACGGGCACTCTTTTCACAGCCAAATCTTCCGCCATAGTTTTGAAGTCATATTTTATTTCAACGGAATCCCAGACCATCTGAGTAGAAGTGTTCTCCAAGGAGAGTTTAGCATTCTCCTAGGTCAATCCCTTCATATTACCAATGAGGAAATAAGTCCTGGGAGGGAAAGAGATTTAGCCAAAGTCATACAGCAAGTCAGTGTTGATGAGATTTAGATTCCATATAAGAAAGAACTAAGGACAGTAAGAAGGAAGGTCTGTGAAGTGTCTTTGGGGAACAGTAAAGAACAATTAATTATATCTATTTATATGCTAAGAGAAGCAGTCCAGAGACAGGATGAAGTTAGAATGACCTCCTAACAAGCCATGGGAAGCTCAAGACCTCTGGCAGCTACACATTTCTCCCTCTGAGGCTAAGAAGCAAAAAAGATAGAAACAAGCTTCTCCCCAGGAGGAATAACTACCGAGGACAATTGGAATATCAACCTAGACTTGCAATACACTTTTGGAAGGATGATGCAGCCTGGGCTGCCATGTTGGCAAGGTCTCAGGATCCAAGTGGCTCATACCCAGGTGGAAATGGGAGGTTCCCAACAGATGGCAGGGCCTTACCTTTCCTGAAGGTCATGCAGACTCTGCTCAGCTCGGTGTAACCCCTCCAAGTCTTTCATCATCTTCTTCATGTGCTCCTTGGAGTAGCGGTTCTGGATATAGGCAAACCAGCAGCCGCCCACACCAATAACGATAGACACCACCAGCATAAAGTCCTTGAGGTGATTATGGCGGGTCACTGCCAGAGAGGGGAGAACATGGTGAGTCAGGGTGCCCACTGCACACTTAGCCTTGCAAACTCCACTGCATCCCTCCTCTATGAAGCCCTCCATAACAGACACACTCTCCCACTGAGGAAGATTTAGTTTCTCTTCTTAGACACACACTTGCCATACACTATTATAGTAAGCTCTGTGTCTATCTCTCTGCTAGCCAAGGCTTTGTTTAGAAATGAGAAGCCTTACAGCAATACAGAAAGCTTATTAAATCACACTTCCATAAGATGCAGTGAAGACGAGAGAACTAGTGCCTTCTCAATATACCCCAGCCATCTCTGGGCTAGGATGAGCCCATATGCCCAGATGTAGTGGCTTCCGTCCTACAGGGTAGACAATTCTAAAGTGCTACAGTAGGTAAATGGAGATGACTGGTATAAAGGATATAAAGCAACGTCACCAGAGCCTCAAGTCTGGCTGTAGGACTGAAGTCACTATAGGAACTAGGTTTCCTGGACTACCAGGCCATTCTTGGCACAGATCAGGGAAAGGTCCAGAAGTCTCAACCAATGGAGAACATTTCTAGGCTATTGTAAAATCCAGAGACTGGGTAGAACAGGATAGCATCAAGAGATTGGTATCATGAGACATTATACGTACCAGAAATTGAGGGCCAGTGCTATTTCCAGAGAACACCTGGTAGCAATTCAGTGAAGCATGAGGGCCCCAGCCATCAGCTGGGGTTCAAAGAACGCCCAGTGTCCAGAGCAAAATTTAAATGCTAAACAAAAAAAATGACACCAAAAGATAAAAAGCAAAAGCCATATTCTAAAAACTTAGCCAATCAGGACAGAGGCACTTCTGGAACTAACATTGTTCCTGGTATACCAGATCTGGGCTCTGTGCCACAGCACAAGAGACTTGAAAGGGGCATTATAAGAAGGAGACGGCTGTCAGGGACAGAGATCCTCTGTCTAGGTCATGCTGTGGACTCAGAGGGAAAAAAGGGAGTTATGCCAGGGCTAATGGCATAACTATGTATAGCAAGTTGCCCTTAGATAGCAAAGGAGGAGGTAGGACTGGCATGATCCTTGGACATAGTAAGGACATGGGGCCGCTGGAAAACCAAAAGGACCCAGGTAGAGCCACCAAGTTAAGGGAGGGTCAAGACACCAGAAAAAGAAACCATATGATACTGATGCCCATATTTGACAAAAAGAGTTATCATCATAGCTCCTTACAGAAAGGCTAAGCAGCAGGAAATGAGGATGAGATGGCACCAAACACAGATTAACACATCCTATTTCCACCCAAGGGAGGGGGGTTACTAGGTCAGAGTGGTGGCCATGTCACTCATATGCTTATTCCAGGCTCTCTGAAAGAAAACTGAGGGTCCTCTAGTGGCTGTCCCCTAGCCTCCAGGCAGGCTACAAGTCTAGCCATACTCAAGCCCTCACTCTCCTGTCTTTCAGGTTCCAAGAGGAGATATTTCTGCAGCACAGTGAGTTGCCTTCCTTTCTGGAACACACCTGCCTCCTCCACAACCACTACCAGAGCCTGGGGTACTCTTTGTCTCCCCTGTTTGTTAAGGACTTAATCTTGGTTTCCTAGGGTTTCTCAACTTCAATATCCCCTTTATATTCTTACCAAAAGTCAAAGGTATCCTTGTTGAAACAAGACTCCATGCAACGAGCACCTTCCCCTATTCCAATACTTCAAAGTACTTAAGGTGGGTATGCAAATTGGGCCTAGTAATTTCATTTGGTTTCTTATTCTACCTTATCCAGGTCAATTTGGAATCAGATCCATTATTTTGCCCAGCTTCATATTCTCATCCACGTCATGAATAAGAATACTGAATAATCAAGGCCAAGGATAAGATCTAACAGTCAGTCCCTCCCTCTAAGGTAATACTGTTTCTGTCACCTCTCAGTACCCACTGGATTCCTCCAACCAGTTTTGACTCCACTTAAATATACAAATATCCATCCTATCCAACCCTCTGCCTTGTCAAATGCATAGCTAAAGTCCAGAAATACTACCTGCCACATCCATGAGCTACCAAGCTTGGTAGAAAGAAGATGAGTCTAATATGGTCGATTTACTCTTTAAGGTTTCTAGAGATCATCACTGCACTATATACGCCAGTGCACAGCATAATATCAACCAGCATACAGAAGTCACTCAATAAATCTTGGAAGGATTGATTCTTTACTAATAAGCTTCAAGTACGATAATATCTCCTTTCCCTTAATCCATATAAAAAAGGAAGGGAAATAGAGAAAATATAAAACCTATCAGGCATTTATATTCATCATCTCTTATCCTCACAACTACTATGTAGAATAGGTTACTAGTATTCCCATTCTGGAGACCAAGAAACTGAGGTTCTGTAAGGGATACTGACTTACTAGAGTTCATAAAAAGTAACACAGCTGGGTTTAAATCCAGATTTGCCCAACTACATTGTCTTTCTGCTATACCACACTTCCTCATTACCACTTTCATATTCACACAGCAAATACTGTTTCTGTTTTGTTACAGGCAAACATGTCTTACAGTGGAGATAGCTATATGGCCCTGATCTAGCTTAAGCTAGACCCTTGGAACTCTTGACGCTAAGAGTTCCAGGACCTGAGTTTTCCCCCACACAATATCCTGGAAGCTGATAGTGGCATTGCCATCAGGGCAGTGAAGATTCAAAGGCCAAATAATCAGGCCTTAAGATTAAACATAAGGTCTGTGTACAGAAATTCTTGTGCTATCAAGGGAAGCATCCCACACTAAGTGTTAGGAAGCCTGATTCTATGCTTGCCTCTGTCCCAATTTGCTATGAAATTTGCTTCCCCTATCTAGACCTCAGCTTCCTCAGCTGTAAAATGCAATACCACAGAATTACTGAAGAGATAGAATGGGTGATTACTAACAAGACTGAATGTGTAGGTGTAAATGACAGCACTTTGAAGTGTCTCAGAAATATTCAGATGGACATACCAGGAGATAATTAAGAATGTGGATGTGAGCCGGGTGCGGTAGCTCACACCTATAATCCCAGCACTTTGGGAGGCCAAGGTGGGGGGAATCACCTGAAGTCAGTTCAAGACCAGTCTGGCCAACATGGTGAAATACTGTCTCTACTAAAAATACAAAAATTAGCTGGGCATGGTGGTGGGCATCTGTAATCACAGCTACTCAGGAGGCTGAGGCAGGAGAATTGCTTGACCCCAGGAGGCAGAGGTTGCAGTAGGCCAAGATTGCACCACTGAACTCTAGCCTATGCGACAAAGCAAGACTCTGTCTCAAAAAAAAAAAAAAAAAAGAGAGAGAGAAAAGATCAAACCTACATTTCAGTGGTGTACCTGAAAGTGACGGGGAGAATGGAACCAAGTTGGAAAACACTCTTCAGAATATTATTCAGGAGAACTTCTCCAACCTAACAAGACAGGCCAACATTCACATTCAGGAAATACAGAGGACACTACAAAGATACTGCTTGAGAAGAGTAACCCCAAGACACATCATCGGCAGATTCACCAAAGTTGAAATGAAGGAAAAAATGTTAAGGGCAGCCAGAGAGAAAGGTTGGGTTACCCACAAAAGGAAGCCCATCAGACTAACAGCGGATCTCCCAGCAGAAACCTTATAAGCTACAAGACAGTGGGGGCCAATATTCAGCATTTTTTTTTTTTTAAAGATGGGGTTTCACCATGAAGGCCAGGCTGGTCTTGAACTCCTGACCTCAGGTGATCCACCCTCGGCCACCTTGGCCTCCCAAAGTGCTAGGATTACAGGTGTGAGCCAGTGTGCCTGGCCTTCAGCATTCTTAAAGAAAATAATTTTCAATCCAGAATTTTATATCCAGCCAAACTAAGCTTCATAAGTGAAAGAGAAATAATATCCTTTACAGACAAGCATATGCTGAGAGATTTTGTCAGCACCATGCCTGCCTTACAAGAGCTCCTGAAAGAAGCACTAAACATGGAAAGGAACAACTGGTACCAGCCACTGCAAAAACATACCAAATTGTAAAGACCATCGACACTATGAAGAAACTGCATCAACTAACGGACAAAATAACCAGCTAGCATCATAATGATAGGATCAAATTTATACATAACAAGATTAACCTTAAACGTAAATGGGCTAAATACCTCAATTAAAAGACACAGACTGGGAAATTGGATAAACAGTCAAGACCCATTGGTGTGCTGTATTCAGGAGACCCATCTCATGTGCAAAGACACACACAGGCTCAAAATAAAGGGATGGAAGTATACATACCAAGCAAATGAAAAGCAAAAAAAAAAAAAAAAAAAAAAAAAGGCAGGGGTTGCAATCCTAGTCTCTGACAAAACAGACTTTAAACCAACAAAGATCAAAAGACAAAGAAGGGCATTACATAATTGTAAAGGGGTCAATTCAACAAGAAGAGGGCACTATCCTAAATATGTATGCACCCAATACAGAAGCACCCAGATTCATAAAGCAAGTTCTTAGAGACCTACAAAGAGACTTAGACTTCCACACAGTAATAGTGGGAGACTTTAACACTCCACTGTCAATATTAGACAGATCAACGAGACATAAAATTAACAAGGATATTCAGGACTTGAACTCAACTCTGGACCAAACAGACCTAATAGACATCTACAGAGCCCTCCACCCCAAATCCACAGAATATACATTCTTCTCAGCACCACATCGCACTTATTCTAAAATTGACCACATAATTGGAAGTAAAACACTTCTCAGCAAATGCAAAAGAACAAAAATCATAACAGTCTTTTAGACCATTGTGCAATCAAATTAAAACTCAGGATTAAAAAACTCACTCAAAACTGCATGTCTACTAGAAACTGAACAACCTGTTCCTGAATGACTACTGGGTAAATAATGAAATTAAGGCAGAAAGACCTAAGATCTTTGAAACCAATGAGAACAAAGACACCACGGTCCAGAACATCTGGGACACAGCTAAAGCAGTGTTTAGAAGGAAAATTATAGCACTAGATATCCACAAAAGAAAACAGGAAACACCTTAACATCAAAATTAAAAGAACTAGAGAAGTAAGAGCAAACAAATTCAAAAGCTAGCAGAAGACAAGAAATAAGATTAGAGCAGAACTGAAGGAGACAGAGACACAAAAAAAACCCTTCAAACAATTAATGAATCTAGGAGCTGGTTTTTTTGAAAAAAATCAACAAAATAGACCACTAGCCAGGCAAATAAAGAAGAAAAGAGAGAAGAATCTAATAGACACAATAAAAAATGATAAAGGGGATATCACCACTGATCCCACAGAAATACAAACTACCATCAGAGAATACTATAAACACCTCTACACAAATACTCTAGAATATCTAGAATAAATGGATAAATTCCTGGACACATACACCCTCCCAAGTCTAAACCAGGAAGAAGTCGAATCCCTGAAGAGGCCCATAACAAAGTCTGAAATTGAGGCAGTAATTAATAGCCTACCAACCAAAAAAAGTCCAGGACCAAACAGATTCATAGTCAAATTCTACCAGAAGTACAAAGAGAACCGATACCATACTTTCTGAAACTATTCTAAACAGTAGAAAAAAGGGACTCCTCCCTAACTCATTTTATGAGGCCAGTATCGTCCTGATACCAAAACCTGGCAGAGACACAACTAAAAAAGAAAATTTCAGGCCAATATCCATGATGAACATTGATGGAAAAATCCTCAATAAAATACTGGCAAACTGAAACCAACAGTACATAAAAAAGCTTATCCACTACGATCAAGTCGGATTTATCCCTGGGATGCAAGGCTGGTTCAACATACGCAAATCAATAAATGTAATCCATCACATAAACAGAACCAATAACAAAAACTATATGCCTATCTCAATAGATGCAGAGAAGGCCTCTGATAAATTCAACACCCCTTCATGCTAAAAACTCTCAATAAGCTAGGTATTGATGGAATGTGTCTCAAAAGAATAAGCTATTTATGACAAACCCACAGCCAATATCATACTGAATGGGCAAAAGTTGTATGAATTCCCTTTGAAAATTGGCACAAGACGAGGATGCCCTTTTTCACCATTCCTATTCAACATAGTATTAGAAGTTCTGGCCAGGGCAGTCAGGCAAGAGAAAGAAATACAGCATATTCAAATAGGAAGAGAGGAAGTCAAATTGTCTGTTTGCAGATGACATTACTGTATATTTAGAAAACCCAATCGCCTCAGCCCAAAATCTCCTTAAGCTGATAAGCAACTTCAGCAAAGTCTCAGGATACAAAATCAATGTGCAAAAATCACAAGCATTCCTATACAACAATAACAGACAAACAGAGAGACAAATCATGAGTGAACTCCCATTCACAATTACCACAAAGAGAATCAAATACCTAGGAATTCAACTTACAAGGAATGTGAAGGATGTCTTCAAGGAGAACTACAAACCACTGCTCAAGGAAATGAGAGAGGACACAAACAAATGGAAAAACATTCCATGGTAATGGATAGGAAAAATCAATATCATGAAAATGGCCATGCTGCCCAAAGTAATTTATAGATTCAGTGCTATCCCCATCAAGCTACCAGTGACTTTCTTCACAGAATTAGAAAAAACTACTTTAAATTTCATATGGAACCAAAAAAGAGCCCACATAGCCAAGACAATCCTAAGCAAGAAGAATAAAGCTGGAGGCATCACATCACACTACCTGACTTCAAACTATACTACAAGGCTACAGCAACCTAAACATCATGGTACTGGTACCGAAACAGATATACAGACCAATGGAACAGAACAGAGGCCTCAGAAATAATGCCACACATCTACAGCCATTTGATCTTTGACAAACCTGACAAAAGCAATGGGGAAAGGATTCCCTATTTAATAAATGGTGTTGAGAAAACTGGCTAGCCATATGCAGAAAACGGAAACTGGACCCTTTCCTTGCACCTTATATAAAAATTAACTTAAGATGGACTAAAGACTTAAATGTAAGACTTAAAACCATAAATACCCTAGAAGAAAACCTAGGCAATACCATTCAAGACATAGGCATGGGCAAAGACTTCATGACTAAAATACCAAAAGCAATGGCAAAAAAGCCAAAATTGACAAATGGGATCTAATTAAACTTAAGAGCTTCTGCACAGCAAAAGAAACTATTATCAGAATGAACAGGCAACCTATAGAATGGGAGAAAAATTTTGCAATCTATCCATCTGACAAAGGGATAATATCCAGAATCTACAAATAACTTGAACAAATTTACAAGAAAAAAATGAACAACCCCATCAAAAAGTGGTCAAAGGATATGAACTCAGACACTTCTCAAAAGATGACATTTATGCAGCCAACAAACATATGGAAAAAAGCTCAT
>CAUYLG010027723.1:0-63631 GCA_963573385.1 Cacajao melanocephalus | reverse complement strand
CATTAGGAATTACATAGCAATGAATCAGATTTGTAAAGCCATTCAACATTTTGCATTCCAAGTGAATGTAATGTGTCCATAGTTTCTGAATTACTAATATGTTGAATTTATTTCTGCCATGTTATTTTGCATTTGTTATATTAAATCTTTCTTACTTTTTTTCTTTCGACTATTAAAAAAATTCCAACCTTCTGTTGGATTATCAAGTTTTCTCTTATTCTTCTTTTCTAAGTTTTCTCTTACTCTTCTTTTACCCCCCGTACCTAATTGGAAGCTGTATTAATTTCCTAGGGCAACTATAACAAAGTAAGACAAGCTGGGTGGCTCAGAACAACAGAAATTTATTGTCTCATTGTCCTGGAGGTTAGAAGTCTGAAATCAGGGTGTCAGTAAGGCCATGCTTCCTCTAAGATCTGTGGGGAAATCTTTCTTCTCCTTCCAGCTTCTGGTGGCTTGCTGGCAGTCTTCGGTGTTCCCTGGCTTGCAGTTGTGTAACTCCAGTCTTGCCTGCACAGTGGGTTAGTAGCTGCTGGAGAGAAAAATAGTACTAATTTGGAACTCTCACACCTGTACTGTTACAATAATTAACTGATAACGTTGAGACTTGGCCTGCTATCATTTACCTTATAGATTCCTGTATATGCAACCCTACTGTGTATTGGGAACTTCTGCTCAGCTTTTAAAAAATACTGGTGTTCTGGCCAACTTAAGACCAGTTAAGTTGGAATCTTGGTTGGTTCGGCTCTGGGCATTGGCATTTATTAAAAGCTCCCCAGGTGATTTCATTATGTAGCCAGGGTGCAGATCCATCAGGGTAGACAATCTGTCCAGATTGTCTGGGCGCAGCTGGCTCTGCACTGGGCCTGGGAGGTGCACCTGAAGAAGGCCCATGGGAAGCCTCCTTGATTTTTCCAGGAATGGGATCCTGTAGCGTTTACTGAGGGTCTTACACCAGGGCTCAGTTAATATTTGTTAATTGGTTGATTGAATCGCAGATCACTGATAAGAGGCCTGGGATACGAGTGAAAGAAGTTAGGAGTGAGAAGGGAATTGGAGGGTGCCAGCCAAGTATTAAATTAGGGTACCAGGACAGGTGATACTGCATCCTTAAAATGCAAACCTTGTTTTTGCCAGTTTCTTTTGTGTTTGTTGTATATAATGCTTATCAACGTCTCCCCCCAAAAGACAACTCTTTCTTATTTCTTGTCTTTTTTAAAAAATATGTGCTAATTTTAGACACAGGATCTCTCTATTTTGCCCAGGCCAGGGAACAATCCTCCCAACTTAGCCCCACAAGTAGTTGGGACTACAAGTGCATCCTACTGTTCCCAGCTTTCTGCCCCTTGAACTAAATATTTTAATTGACTTTTTCCTTCTTCATTTGATTACAAGCTACATATCTTAATTATATTCTTTAGGGAGTACTCTTATTTTTAAAACGTAATAAACTTTTTACTTTAGAGTAGTTATGGTTGTATAGAAAAGTTGAAAAGATAGTATGAAGAGTTCACATATACTTCACCCTTGGTTTCAGCTATTATTCACATCTTACATCAGTATGGTACATTTTTCACAATTAATGAGCCAATAACGATACATTATTATTAGCTAACATCCATATTTATTCAGATTTCCTTAGTTCTTTTCCTTTTTTCCATTATCTCTCCCACGATCCCATCGAGGATATTTTATTTATGGACTACACTTTAAAAAATATGTACGAATCCATTTATTTCCCAGCCAAGTTTAGCTTACTTGGTAGCTTTCTGTTTGTATAAGATGAGACCATTAACACACTCTAATTGTCCCTTTGCTTTTCCATCTCAACTTCTTGACTCCTTGTATGTAAACTTTTTTTAAGGACAATGAGTTTATAATCTGGGCAGGGAGCTTCAGTGAGCAATGGTAGTTCTTCCTGGTCTTCTTATGCTGAAAACTACAAGTCTACACCATGTTTTGACTATACCGTTTGAAAAGTTTAGAAATTTGTGTTCTATAATTGCAATATGTGATGCAAAAAAAAAAAAATCACACCACCGTCACCCTAAAAGAATGACAAGAGAAATTAGCTGTGTGTGACAATAACTTGTCTTATCAATCTCAAAAGTTCTGGACCCAGATCTCTCCTTCCAATTGTCTCCTTTGAGAAGCATAAAGTCAGAATCATCATGAGATGCAGTAAATAACCCCCACAGAGTTTAATTGTTTTTAAATTGCAATGATAACTAATTAAATGCTAAGATGTGAACAGCTGCACAAGAATATTTAACAGATTTCTTGGCATCATCCCCACTTTTAATATCATTTTTAAAAGGCTAGCTATGGAAATACATAGTGAGTGCTTATTTTATGCTTCTCACATCAGAAACTGAAAAAACAACCTGAAAATTGGCAAAGAAAGGATTCTCTGGTTTTTCTAAGACTCTCATTTTAGGTCTCTCTGGCCAGAGAAGAGCCACAGAACTCATTGAGTAATGAGTAAGTGTGGTCAGCAGGTCCTGAGAGATGAGATGAGATCAGTTCAAACTGCCTGATCAGGGAGGTCTTTGTGGCAGATTCTTTCATTTAACATACATATATTAAGCTCCTACTGTGTACTCATCACTGTGTTAGAACTGATTCCCCAGGGCAAAATAGATGATGACTTCTGCCTCAGAGGAGGTTGTAGTATGGTGTGGGAGACAGATTGGTTCATCAATGGCTTCAGCTTAATGCAAAGAATGGCAAACTAAGGCCTGTGGGCTGAAGCCAGCCTTCTGCCAGTTTCTGTATGATCCATGAGTCCAGAATGATTTTTATGAAGAAGAAAGAAAACAATAATTGGGATGGGGTCTTTGGACACTGCCTTTTTTTTTGGCATTTCTGTCCAAAGTGGAGCCTCTATCTGGCCTTTTAGATGAAAGACTAGTTTTTCTCATTTTTTGTTTTTGTTTGTTTTCCAAACAGAGTCTTCTCTTGTCACCAAGTCTGGAGTGCAGTGACGTGATCTCAGCTAACTGCAATTTCCACCTCCCAGGTTCAAGCGATTATCCTGCCTTAGCCTCCCAAGTAGTTGGGATTATAGGCACCCGCTACCACGCCTGGCTAATTTTTGTATTTTTAGTGGCAATAAGGTTGCACCATGTTGGCCCTACTGCTTTTGAACTCCTGGGCTCGGGTGATCCGCCCACCTCAGCCTTACAAAGTGCTGGAATTACAGGCATGAGCCCCTGTGCCTGGGCAAGACTAGTAGTATTTTATAAGTAAGAATCACAGCATACTCTTGAGGCTATAGGAACACAGAGGAGGGACAACAAAACCTTACTGGGGAAATTAGAGAAGTCACCTCCAGAAGAGGAGATACTGTAGAAACAGACATTTAGTGCCTTTTCCATCTGACATGCCTTCAAATACACCAACTTTCATATCTCCCATCCAACTTTCAAATACACCAACTTTCAAACCTTCCATCGATTTTTATTTAAGATTTGGTTGTTCTTTCTACTGTTCCCTATGAAACCTGGTGTTAACTGCTCTACTTGTCACTGTCCGTTGATTGTGTTCCTTAATATGAAATCTACGGATGGGGCTTCAGAGGTCCTGAGAACCCCCTAAACGGGGTGAACAGATGCCTATGTGCATTTTTCTGGGAAGAGGGATTCATAGCCCCCGTCAGATGCTTTAAGTGGTTCGTCATTTGAAAATGTTGAGAAACGCAGTTTTAAATTAGGCTTCTCAGAATTAAACTTGGTACCACTGATGGTGTGTTCTGACTAGAGCAGAATCAAGCAGAGGGATTATGAGTGTCCTTCTTTTAGTCCAGGCCGAGTTTCCAATAACTTCATCCATTCATAGGATATTTAGAGGGAAACTCTTCTCAAAGTACTGTATTGTGGGCTGGGACTATATACACAGTTGTGCTCTTAAGGGGACCTGGGATATCAGAGGATATCTGCCTGGATGCTCAAGAGAGCAGAGTCTGAGAAAAAGATTAAGATGCTAACAATTTATTTGGTAGATACAAGTCAAGGGGGTGAGAGTGAGGGAAAAGAGAAGTGAGACAGGGAAAGATGCAGTGAACACACTGGGATGGTTTATTGCGCTGACTGATGCCTTCTGGCAAGCCTGAAGAACCACATCTGTCTCTTCTGCAACTAATGCAGGGGGATCACAAGGAGGGGCCACATGTTGAAGCAGCCCATAGGAGAGAGAAAGAGGGGTGGATGTATCTGCCAGCCTCCCTCCCTTCTCCCTTTTAACATCAGCAACACTTTGTCCCATGAGCAGCTAACGCTACTTCACTTGAAGTTGGCATCCTCTGCCCCTCAGCAACTTCTCAGGAAGCTCCGTGGTGTTGTATGTTGTATTCTGGTCGTGTGAAACAGAGTAGTGATGCAGTGAAAGTGAGGGTGCCAGTCAAAAGAAAGAGAAATAAAGGCAGCTCTTTCAGGAATCTGGGAAGGTGCACAAGGATTTTTCCCAGTAGTAGGGGAGACAGATCTCTGAAGAAACAACAGGTGACAGCTGGGGGCAAGGACCTTCTGGACAGAGGAAACATATGGCCAGAGGTCAAAACTGGAGAGGATAAGGTGTGCAAACTAGGGCAGGGAAGAAGAATACACCATCCTGCTGAGAAGTATTCAAGCTTCCATCTGCATGTCCATCTGATATTCTTAAGCCTCTATTCTGTGCCAATGATGATATGAGTGAACAAAATAACATGGTCCTATCCTCGCCCAGCTTAATATCCAATGCAAGGAACAGATATTAATCATGTAATTATACAAGCGTGTGTAAAATTGCAGTGACATGGCGTGCTCATGGGAGAATGGAGAGTAGACTGGGCAGTGAACCTTTATTGGGTAGAGTTAACCATGGTGAGAGAGGCCAGGCCAAGCCCTCCAGGCTGAGTGGTGCATGCACTGAGATAGGAAGGGAGACTAAGAGTTGAAAGCAAGAGAAAAGGAGGAAGGGGCACTGTAGCGGGGGATACCGTATCCAGAGACTCTGCAATAGGATGGAGCATGGCAAATATGAACCGCATGGCAGAAAGAAAGCCATGTGGCCAGAGCCGACAGAGGATGAGGGAGAATGGCAGGACGGGAGGTGGGCAGCAGGGCCGGGCCACGCCAGGCTGTGTGAAATGAGTTTGCAGTTGTCTGAGGAGCAGTGGGAGCCTTTGGAGGCATTTATTTAGTTAAGTGTTATAATCAGCTTAGAGATCATTTGGAAGGGCCAGTAAAGAGAACCCCAGATACAAAGACCCTCTCAGTTTAGACAGTCTTGGCTGAATTATGGCTGTTGGGGGCCACTCCTCAGAAATCCCAAATAGTAACAACCCCAAGGATGTGTGAAGGAAAAGCAACTCCAGGAAAATTCCTGTAGTAACAAACAATAGGCATTAGAGACTTTAGGGCTGGTAGCTGTGGAATTAGAAGACCCTGTGCTTACCTGCTGGAACATATTTCAAACACTGTAGAATCTTCTATAAATTATTATTTCTTTTATTTCTTCACAACACAGGTAGGGCACAAAAAACTCGAGGTGCACACATGGAAAGTTCTAGAATTGAATCACAAATATAGGCTCCCTCCTGAGGCCTCATCTCTCCAGTAGGATTGCTGGGGATGGTCAGGTGAAGGGTTCCCCACACAGTCTGAGACTCCAGGGCGGAAAGGCACATCCCCAGCTTCTCAGTGGTTTCTAAGCGTTGACTCAGGTTCTCTTTGAGCCTTGCTATGCCCAAGGCTCCGATGCCTACTCTGCTTCCAGGAGGTTTGGGGTTAATTGTATGGCCCAAAATGTTACATATTCAAAAGAAAACAAAAACAAAAAACAAAGCAGAAACCCCATGGTGAAGCAATTTGAGGAGGAAGAGCTATTATCAATCCAACTGCTAAGTTACCTTTAACTTGTGATAAACAGAGTAACCCAAGTCATTAACCCAGGGGAAAGTATCTTTGAAGGACAGGCTTTTCTACCTCTTGAAAAGCTTTGAAGGCATTGAAATGAATTCTCATCTGATAGGAATTTATTTATGTATCGTGACTACCTCCAGTCAGATCATACTGTGTGATGCTTTGTTTGTGTTTTGTTTGTTTGTATTTTATTTTTTTATTTTTTTGTGACAGGGTCTTATTCTGTCACCCAGGCTAGAGTACAGTGGCACAGTCTCAGCTCACTGCAGCCTCTACCTCCCTGGTTCAAGTGATTGTCCTGCCTCAGCTTCCCGAGTAGCTGGGATGACAGATGAGCGCCACCACACCTGGCTAATTTTTATGTTTTTAGTAGAGACAGGGTTTCACCATGTTGCCTAGGCTGGTCTCGAACTCCTGACCTCAGGTGATCTGCTCACCTTGGCCTCCCAAAGTGCTGGGATTACAGGCATGAGTCGCCACGCCCAGCCTTGTGTGATGCTTTGGTGTGACTACAAGAAGCTTCAAGATTGAGTAGGGCAGGCTTGGCTGATTGGCTAATTGCAAATTTATGCACATGGGCCTGTGTGTGTGTGTGTGTGTGTGTGTGTGTGTGTGTGTTTTGAGTGTGTGTGTATAGTCAGAGATGATTGTAGTCATGTGTTCTGAACTATGTGTAGTTTCCATTCTTCTGTTTTCAGGATACTTCAAGATGGCTGCAAGAGCAAATCTCTCTTGATCCATTTGCCTGTCAATTCAGTACACAAGCAGGCAAAAGAAATATCTCTATACAAGATTCCACTGCCTCCCGTTCTCTGGAGTGCCCTGCATTTTCCTCTCTGAATTGAGCAGCTGCATGTGAAAATTGATTTAACATGTCAAATCTTGGATATTTCTTCTAAAAGCTTTTAGGAGAACCCTTGCTTAGTAATTCTAAACTGTGTTACATCTTCCTGGGGAAAAGAAATGCAGGACTTCACAGTTGGATTTGGGCAAATTGGAGGCTTTTAGGAAAGACTCATAAAAGTGATTAAGGGCTGCAGGGTGTGACTGAAAAGAGATTAAAGGAATGAAATTAGGATCTTTGCCAAACTATAGATGTAGGGGGAGCAGAGGACAAAACACTTTGAAGATGGTAAAATGTTGAGGAAGGAAGAGGGGCTGTTTCAAGGCTCTTAACCTCTTTTTGGGTCACAGACCTTTTGCAAATTCATAATAACTGTGAACCTTGTCCTTAGAAAGGTGTCCAGGCGCATACATTTTTGGCTGGTCTCTTTTCTCACTCTAGTCTCCAGACATGTGTTATCATGTAAGTCAGAAACAGCCAGCCCTTTTGCTTTTTCAATAGAAGTTAGAAAAATAGACTTTCGTGTGAATTTTTCCATTTAAAAAACTGTGTTGGCCAAATTAAACCCCTCTCTGGGTCATTGTACCCTCTACATTGCCAGTTTGCCTCCTCTCGTTCAGAGCAGTGCTGAGGAAGGCTGGATGCAATGGCTCACAAGTGTGACAAGAGCGCCTGGCTGACCTGCAAAGACTAGGACTATGGGACAGTGGACAAACATGTGTCTCACAGACTTCCTACAACCTGTAGTCTTATTGAGCAAACAGTAGCTGCTTCACCGAATCAAATATATAATTGAGAATAATACTAGGTGCTGTGTAGAGGTGGCGAGCGCTGTGTACGAGGGAGAGAACCCAGGGAACTAACCGAAGCAGAAGGGGGCATGGAAGGACCTCTAAGAAAGCAGCTAAATGAAACCTGGAGGATACATTGACAACGGTGGGGGGAGGAAGAACATTCCAGGCATTTGGAGTTACGCAAGAATGACCAGAGGTCTATTAGGTGGATGCAAAAGCAATTGCAGTTTTCACCATTAAAAGTAATGGCAAAACCACAGTTACTTTTGCACCAACCTAATAGAAGGAACTTGAACATTTATGTGTCTTCACATATTATTTTCTTCATGTATAGGTAAAAACAAAGCCCAAACCAAGAAACTAAGCTCTCTAGAAAGATTTCCAAGAGTTTATTTTGTGTGTGATTTTTATATGCTATTTTTCTTTCATTCATAGTTTATTGAGCAAAGATTAGTCTCCTCCTGTACTCAAATCCTACACACACACACACACACACACATACACACACCCACATACACACACACCCACCCCCATGTCCTGTCTGCATAGTAATTGCTAGCCCTATTCATCTTAGGTGATTTTTCAGACATTCAGCTTACATTTTAAAAATAACTACTGAATTTGAACCCCTGTAGAAGGTACAAAGGAAGTACCTGCCTTTGAGGAATTTGTATTCTAAGCATCCAGGGAAGACTTCCAAACAAGAAACAAGAATGTATCACGTGCATCATAATGTGGGTTCCTCGATTCAATTCTTTTCTCACCCTTCCCCACCCTGCTTCATTCCCTGTGTATAACCTCCCCTACTCTAACTGTAGAAGAACATCTTGAACTTCCCTTCATATCGTCCATCCTCAGAAAGTATCCATGAATCGATCCTTCCCCTTTCTTTTTCTCCATGCAACCTCTAAAGGGCATATAACAGAAGCCTTGTGATCGCCATCCCTTAGTCCTGCTCTGTAGAGACCATTTTCCTTTAATATTGTAGCTGTTTCTTTTGGTATTGAACTCTGCGTTTCTAAATAACATGTATAGACCACTCTTTCTTGTCTCGTTGGTTTTGGATGATATCTGTGACTTTTTGTTATATCAAAAGGCTCTAGTTAAATTAGTGGTAACAATTGACATTATTATAATTCTGCAATTTTTTCACTGCTTACCTAACGATGGACGGTGATTACCTACTCCCTTTCTTGTATATCTTCTCACTTTATCTGGAGGTTATTATTGGGTGAGCATATGTAAACATCATTGCTATAGAGCAGCTTGGAGTCCTGAGTCCTCTTGTGTTAATGTGGATGGGTTGCTGTGTATGCCTGGTATGGAGCTGTGGTGGTTCTTTGTGGTGGTTCTTTGTTCTGGTATTCTTGTTTTCTGAATCCTCTATCATCCTCTTTGCTGACTTTTGTGTTTTGCTGGTGCACATACTCTGATTTCTTCCTATGTATCTTTTAATAGGAAGTAAATTCTTGACCCTCTGCATATCTAAAAGTATCTTTAATTCTGTATCAGAAAAATATTCTCTCTCAAGTGTAAAGGTTGAATAAAGAGTGAAATAGTTTTTATTTCAGTTTATTTTATTAAGGATTTTTTAGTTAACTTTCCATGCTTTTCTGTCTTTGTGGCTAGGGAAAAGTCTGATGTCATTTTGGTTTGTGACCTTTTATGTGTAATTTTTTCCCCTTCTCCAGAAACTTAGAATTTTCTTTTTTTCTCTGGTTCTGAAATTTCACAGTAATGTACATGTATTTTTTCATTCATTTTGCTGGGCCTTCTCTGAGCCCTTTCAAACTGGAGACTCATGTACTTTAGTTGTAGAACATTAAAAATATCTATTTATTTGATTATTTCTTTCCTTATATTTTTCTTCCTTTTGGTTATTTCTAGAACGTTTGGCTCATGCACTGATCTTCTGTGTCTCTTACCATTTCTCTTCACAAATGTTTCTACTTTCTGAAAGATTTGTTTGACTTCATCTTTAACCCTTCTACTGATTTTTTAAAAAAAAATTATAACTTCTTTTTACCTCTAAGAGTCCTACCCTATTTTCATTATTCCTTTTACCAAGAAATATTGCATCTATAAAACAATAACTAGATGACATTTTTATCTTTTGAGAAAAATATATATGTAGTTTTCATATTCCTTATTGTCTCTGAGTTCCATGTATTGTTTGTTATTTTTGGCCCCACTTTTTCATGTGGGAGGTTTGCCTCCAATGTCTGGTGATCCTGGGCTGTCCTTAAGCTGAAAGTTCGGTGTGAATGGGTGGGGCTCTCCTGTAGGCGCTGGATGATGGATATATATGGTGTCCTCTGGGGCACTGCAGTTTCTCCAGAGAAGAATTCTCCGGTCTCCTGGAGGAGGGAGGCTGGGTGTGAAGGAGGACACAGGGAGAAGGCTTGTGTTTCTGCAGCTGGACGCTGCTGTTATAGGAGCGGGGTGCTTCGGTGCTCAGACTGTGGCTGAATCTCCCAGATCTCAGTCTCATATTTTAACCACTGCTTCATTTTGCCTGATGTTTTGAAGTCCAGAGAACCCTCTAGTTAATTTTTTTCCAAAGGAGGAAGCCCTAGTCTTCTGTAGGATCAGTGCCATGCTATGTAGGGCTCAGGAGATGCTCTGGAGGTCTAAGTTGCTTTGTCTACTGTTTAAAAATCACCTTGTTTTCAGCCTAAGATTCACCCCTGCCTTCTTGCCAATGCATGTTCTTAGGTGCCAAACTCCTCAGGGATTCTATAGAACAAGTTAGCTTGCTTCTTTGTGTCTTGTTAGCAAGCTGTTGGCAGGGCAAAGAATATAATAAGCCAAGTTAATAACCAATTGTCCTTCTACTCTCTATTTTCCAAAGTCCTCTGTAATTATTTCCTTCTTGTTCTCTTTATGTTAGTAAGGAAAAATTTAAGAGCATTAACCAGCATTGTTTTAAGTGGGGATTTGGGATGGGAAAGGCGGAAGCGTGTTACTGATTTGCCAGTTTTAATAGGTCCTGCTTCCTGATCTGATCCCCACTTAGTTCCACAGGACCTTAATTCATCTGTTTTTACTTTGTCATCTTTTTACAGTTTCTTTGCCACCGGCTCCTTCCTCACATCCTAGAGACATATTCAAATCTTCTCCAAACCCTAAAATAATTACCCTTTAACCAATTTTTTGGCCTCTCCTTTCTTTCGACACTGAAGAGTGGCTTAACATTTGCTGTTTCCCGTGTTTCAAACCCATCACACTCTGTCTCCTCCCCGCATTATTGCTACTGCTGTTTGAAAGGTCACTGATTCTCCACGTTTCCAATTTAATGATTGCTCTCAGTTGCCCTCTTCAGCCTCACACTGTGTCACTGTGGGTTCTTGACCTTGATCCTTCCTCTGGCTTCCTGATCCCAGCTGCGCTTCTGCTCAGGCCATGGTCAATTTTATAGGCTTCCTTCATCTAAGAGCTACTTCATGGGCTCTCTCCTAGACATATGCATCCCTCAAGGACCTGCGCTAGGCTTCTGTCTCTCTCTCTCTTCTGAAACAAACATGCCCATTTCCATGTGTACAGCTGTTACCTTTAAGTAGAGAATTCTGGATCTGTGTTGTGAGCCCAGTTCCTCTCTGTTGACCCGGCCTAGTTCTTATAAATGCCTGTTGGAGATATCGACACAAAGGTCCTGTGGAAACCTCAGATTTGTACATCTGAAACCTACTCAGTTCTATCTCCCACAGCCTGTTCTTCCTGTTTCTTACATTTTTGTTAATGGTGTCACTGTCATCTGATTCATTCAAGTTAAAATCCTTAGGGCCATTTCTTAGTTACAACTTTTTCTCACCCCAAAATCTAATTAGTTATGAAGTCCTGTCACTTTTATCCTCACAGTGTCCTGGAACCTGTCGCCTGCCTTTTGTTTCCATTACTGCCATCTTTGCTTAGGACTTCTCCATGCTTGCTTGCTTGATTTCAAAACATTTTGACTGTTCTTTTTACCTATACTTTCTGTTCTCTCCAGTTCATTTTCTGTATCACTGACTCCCAATTGCAAATCTAGTAGCATCAAATGAACTAGGATTTTTTTTTTTAATTGCAGAGTTCTGGACAACTCTGCCAGTGATTGTGATTAATTAGATCTGGGTGGGATACAGGAATCTGAATTTTGAAAAATGCTCCACAGTGAATAAAGCAAAGTTAGGACAATATTTACTATATGAACCATTTATATAATTTTAGCACAAAAAGCAATGCTATCTAGATTGGGCATGGTGGCTCATGCCTGTGATCTCAGCACTTTGGGAGGTCAAAGGGGACAGATCGCTTGACATCAGGAGTTTGAGACTAGCCTGGCCAAAGTGGTAAAACACCGTTTCTACTAAAAATACAAAAAATTAGCCAGATGTAGTGGTGCATGCCTCTAGTCTCAGCTACTCAGGAGGCTGAGGCAGAAGAGCCATTTGAACCTGGAAGGCAGAGGTTGGATATATACATCTATCTTTCTCTCTCTCTTCCTCTCTCTCTATATGCAGACTAGAAGGATAATCACCAAATAAAAGTATTTATTTCTGGGGAAGGAAAAAGGGAAACTCAAGTAGAGGTATAGTTTACTTCTCTTAAAATTCTAAGCAAAAGTGGCAAGACATCAACGTGATTTTGTTATGTATGGAGAAATATTGTGTTGTTATTTGTACTTTTCTGTATATATTAAGCAATTTGGAAACTTTCCAGGTAATTCTGATGCACATCCCAACTTGGTTTCTGTCGTGCTGTGTAAATGGTCATCTGAAAATGCAGATGTGGCTACATCACACCTCAGCTCCAAAGCCTTCCATGGCTCCCATCTCCTACAGACTCAATTTCAAATTCCTTATCGTGGCATTCCAGATGGTAGCCTCACTTTCCAGCCTTGCCTTCCACTACTTACCATTCTGTGTCTTTTGCAGATGCTTTTGCTTCTGTATTTAATTCTTTTCCCTCACTCTCTGACATTTGCTCATCAAAATATTGTTTCTCCTTCAAGATCTATCTTAAAATCTACCTCCTTCATAAAACTCCTCTCTTTTCAAAAGCTTTCTTTTCTGTGCTCCCTACAGAATTTCATTTATATTTCTTTTATGATACTTAGAATATTATGGTATAGATCATAGTTATTATGATCTATATGCTTATCTCATTCTCCCCTGTCTCCAAATTCAAGCTCCTTAAAGGGAAGGACTGTATTATTCACTTATTCTGTATATCTTATATTGATAAAAAATATTTATGAGTGCATGTCATATACAAGGCCCTGTGCTAGGTCATGGTGTATGTACATAAGTAAAGCAGAGTTGTTACCTGGGGTCCTGGTTACCCCAGAAAGGGGCTCTTTCCTGTTCATTGTCATGAAACCAACACACAAAACCAAAAGTGAGTGTCAAGCACTGCAGGCTTTAGTCAATGGCCATGGAATTGGACAAGTGGAAGTGTAGCTCACAAAGCAACTTCTTGGTTCCTAAGAAGTGGGAAGTTACAGATTATAGGGCATTCTTAATGAAGGGGCTGGGCATGAAGAACAATGGGAGGCATCTTCATGCGTTTTCTTGGAAAGGGACAGAGATTTTCTAGGAATCAAAGAGCCGCCTTCATTTTGTCCTTTCTTGGTCTCATCCAGTCGTTGTCATGGTGACTGTCAACTGTCTTGGCACTGGTGGGAGTATCAATCAGTATGGAAATTGGATTATAATTAAGCTAGAGGTTCTTCAGAGGTTGAGTAAGCTGCCTAAGATGGGACCTCTGACCACAGACATACTGTTTCCTAAAAATAAGCAGGGATCAAGCTCAGTAGGAGTTTAGCTATGTTGCATAAACATCGCATTGGGTAACAAAAATGGGTAGGGGTCCAGCTAAGTCACCTAGGCATTGCAGTGGGTAACAGTTCTATCCATATTCTGCCACGAGGCTTATGGCAAGTGCTCTAAGGGAGCAGTAAGTCTCCTAATGGAGCAGTAAGCAACCTAAGGGAGGAGACAACAGGAATCCCTCATCTGTCTGGCATGCCATTAAATTTTAAAAGGAGGAATCTGGTATGGTTGATAAAAGCTGAACAGGGTCTTATAGATGAGTTGCCTTGAGCTGGGCTTTTCTGTGTAAGATATTAACAAGGAGCATGGGTTGAGATAGGGCCTTCTTGAATTAATGAATAAATCCTAGGCAGAGTCTTCCAAGACTTGGAGGCTCTATTTAAGACAGTCAGTAATCTATTTTGACCAGGGCTTGGACCAAATGCAGGAGGGCAGTGGAAAATAAGCTTGGGAGAGGAGTTTGGGACCCACCCTAGTAGACCTAGGTGCTTGATTATAAATAGATTGGGTTTTATTTGGTTTGATGCCACTGAAAGCTTATGGACAGTGTCATGGCATGGTCAGGATCTGTTTAAGGCAGTAGTATGTGGTATAATCAATAAAGGAAGCTGGGAGAACAGTTAAGAAGAGGTCTTGACCTGGTCCAAGACAGGTGATCCAAGCTGGGGCTCGGGTGATTTTGACAGCAGGCATGGAAAAGAGAGGACAGGCATGATCATTTGTGCAGGGCACAGCTGATTCAGTTGTCCTTCGTTACTGTGGTTTATGGAATTTATTAGCAATGAGGAGTAACAAGGTTAGAGCCCTTGAAGATGACTCAATAATTCAGCCTGGCTCTTAACTAGGAGGATGGCAATTCTAATAATATGAAGATAATGGGGAAGAAGATGGAGTTTTGTGGTGAAGACGATGTCTTCTGGTTTAGAATATTATAGTGGATTTGTATCTCCCCCCAAAAAATCCAAGTCTCAACCCCTGGTACCTTTGCAGATGTAATTAAGAATCTCAGGATGAGCTCATCCTGAATTGAGTATGGACCCTAGTTCCAATGACTGATGTCCTTATAAGAGAAAGGAGGGGACACAGAGACACAAGGGGAAGGGCATATGAAGAAAAAGCAGAGATTGGCATTACATAGCCAAATCATGGCAGTGATTGCTAGAACCACCGGAAGCTAGGAGGAGACAGGGCTGGAACACAGAGCCTCCAGAATGAACCACCCCTGCCAGCACCTATAACTATGGCCTTCCAGCCTTCAGAAATGTGAGAATCAATTTCCATTGTTTTAAGCCACCAGTGTTTTGGTAATTTGTTATAGCAGACCTAGGAAACTAATTCAGATTATGTTCAGCTTTAAACATAGAGGACAATAATTTACCAACCAGCTCCATCCTAAACTCCTTATGATCCTTATATGATCCACTGAAAAGATGAATATTCATTGAGAAGATCCTGTTGCTGATATTAGCAACATTTGGTGATGGGGATGGGGTCGGGGGGAAGAGTGGTGGAGTGGTGTTATTTAAAAATGAGGTAGGTTCAGTTGATTTGCTTCCCTACAGGAAAAACTATTTCAAAAGCAAGAAGCAATCAGTAATTGAGCATTTACTGAGTTTCTATTTTGCGTCCAATGCTATGCTAAGGACTGAAAGAGATACAAGATAATAGGATTCCATATGGACTCCCAAAATACTCACAATCCGATAATTGAAACAAAATCCTTTAGGAAAGCTAATACATAACCAATTGGTAAGGGAAGTAAGGAATATTGAACTGCATAAGGAAACTTTGTTTCTTTTTTATTAGATACTTGAATTTTTTTTATAATTACCATCGAGTTTGAGATTCTGTGACAAAGTCACTCAGGATCAAGGATGTGTTCTGTGATCCCTTAAAGTTAAATTACTTCTTGGCTTGAGGCATGATGCATGCTAAATTAACACAAGAGCCCTGGAATTTGCAGGCTGAGAAATCATCCTTTCGCTTCTCACTTCCTTGCTGGGAAAATGCTCTGCAGCCCGCAGAATCAGCAGCGGGTAGCAGCATAATCACCCTCCTGGTTCTGTGAACTGAATGCATTCATGGACTGTCTTATCTAAATGGTTTGACAAGTTCTCTGTTCACCTGGCTAATTGCATCAGGCCCTCTCCTTTTCCCTCCACTGCTGGAACTTGGCAGGTGCAAGTGTCAGTATTGCCCTGCGGCTGAATGTGCCCTGGACAAGAACTCCCAGTGCATCACTGCAACCTGGAGAGAACCAAGGGCCTTGTTTGCTGCCCCAGGGAATGCTGCAGGGCATTACTTCTAATAACAAAGGAAATTTCATATTCATTTATAGATACTTCTTGGCAAAGCTGTGCCAAGCTTGTATTGGCTTTTTCCAGAGGCTGGTGAGCAAGAATAGGGAGTCGAATGGATCTGGGACATGAGGACAGGCTAAGTGATCCCTCGTTCTAGCACTGTCACTATGACTTGCCTCCCAGCAGTCCATTTTGTTTTGTTCCCCATCTGGATGCATTGCAATCCCCTTGGAACCATAGGATGGGGAGTCAGACCTAATGCCCACCTATGCTATAGGTCAAAAATTGTCTGCGGAGGCTGTAGAAGTGAAACTATGGTGTTCATGGCTCTCAGCACTAACAAAGGACATCAATCACCTCTCCTGTGTGAACTCTTCCAGTGAAGGAAAAAGTGATTACTTGTGAATCAAGCCTTGAGGCAACTGGGAATCTTTTTGTTGCTGATAATCTCTTACTCTGGACTTGTTTCTGTAATGTGCAAAGATTTTTGCCCCTACTTTTCCTTTCTTTTCAGAAAGAGGAAACTGGTTGGTTAAGGCATCCGAGCCAGCCCTGGGTGTTAAGGTAAGAGAAATGAGGGCACAATTTCTGGAAATAGCATCCCAAAAATGCTTTTTGCAGGGCAACCTCTTGTCAGCACAGAACATTTGAAAAGGGTGCAGAACGCTTCCATGCTATGGAAAGCCGAGGGCATGGGGAAGGCAGTTGTCTCCTGTTTCAGATTTGGGATCTTCAGGATGTTTGTGAGGTATTCCTGTTTGTCACTCTCTTTAAATTTAGAGATTACCCTGCTTGGGGATAAGGGAATGAATGACAGTGAGGTTCTTAAGTAGGACACAGAATGTCTCTGTGACCTTTCCAGACTCTTCCTTGGGAATCCTGGTAATTAGACGGGAAAGATAAAGGGAAGGTGTCTTAGCTCAGGCTTCCACAAGAAAGCACCACAGACAGGGTGGCTTAAACAAAAGAAATTTATTTTCTCACAGTTCTGGAGGCTGAAAGTGCAAAATCAAGGTGTCAGCAAGGCTGGGTCTTTTTGAGGGCTGCCTCCATAGCCTGTGGATGGTCTTTTCCCTCTGTCTTCATATTTTCTTCCATCTGTACATCTGTGTCCCGATTTCTTCTTATAAGGTCACCAGTCAACTATTGGATTGGATTGGGGCCCACCCATATGACCTCATTTTTAATTAATTACCTCTTAAGGCTCTCCAAACATAGTCACATTCTGAGGTACTGGGGATTAGGACCTCAACATATGAATTTGGTGTGGTGGGGTGGAAACAGAAAGGAATTGTCATTCTACAAGTTCAAGTTCAGTTTCATAACTGATAAACCTTGATTGCCTTATTGGGGTTCTTACCTTTGAGTTGGATTCAGGCCAATGGGACTTTTCTGGGGAGAGTTGTACATCAGAAAGGCCTGAATGAACTTAATTACACTTGGAGGGTAGGAATGGTACTCACAGCTAAAAATTTAGTGCTCAAATTGTGCATCTCATCTCTCCAGAACGTGTATTACTGATGTCTTGAGATGGGGTAAGTAATTACTTGGGACAGAGAGCTGAGTGCCTTCTCATTCTGGGGGTTCCTGATTAGGCTAACTTGAGATCCTTTGTATTAGCATCCTAGTTTCAGCCTGTTGGGGTCTTGCTTCTGCAGCCTGTGGGAATGTCTCCTGTTTTAGAGGCAAAGGACCGGTGCTTATATACTAAAAAGAACAATCTTAACAGTATTCATTTGGTCTTTAAAAAAAAAACAAAACACCTTGTTGCTCTAAAAGTCAGTCTTTAAAAACACACAGGAGGAATCCAAGACTTAATTTTGTATAATTTTCTGCAACATCTTTTGTTGTTTAAATGCTATGTTCCCAACTAACCGAACACAGAAGTAGTGAATGAACTTCAACTCAGGCAAGTGCTAACAATCTGAGATGACAGCAGATCCTCCCAGCTGAGAAGTTTATGCTGAACAGAGTGGCCTGAATTCTTTATGGCTATTGATTTTGCTTGCAATTCCCTTGCCGGTGTACAAAAATGGTTATTTCTGGTCGACTTCCTCTGGACATCTTTTGATGACTCACACTGTGCCAGTTTTGTGAACTCAGGTGTGCACTGACATTCCTGCTTCATGCCATCCGCTCTTCTATACAGAAGGTTGAAGGTTAAGGCCAGGAAACAGTGGAGCTTCTCTCCTTTTCTTTCAACTATTAGGTTCTCTTACTGAGAGCTATGTTCTTCTGAGGACCCATGTTTGCACACAGAATGCTGGTTACCTTATTTATATGCCCTAGAAATGAAAAGCTTTTGGATGATATTTTACCTGCAGGGATAGTAGCCAATGCTTTAGGGTACCGCAGTGTCTGACTTCTTGACATCAGCTTTTTGATAGAAGCTCATTATCACTGGGTGGGAGGTCAGGAATGACACATTCTAAGCTTTAGGCATGTGATAGGAAGAGTTACACATAGCGGGGGATATTGTAGCCCTGATTCAGCATTAAATATGAAGAACATTAATTATGATTGGAGTGGGGCGATTTACCAAACCCTTAGGGAAGAAAAACTGTTTAACAGACTTTTATTTTCTTGCTGCTGCTAGTGATTCTGAAACTAGGATTTGTATAATTAGCTGGTTCCTTGTGGGGTAGCTCTTCTACCTCTAATATACAGTTCTTAAGAATATAGTTAATATTTTAAAAAATGAAGACTTTTCACACATAAGTGCTCTATGATTACTTGGTGTATTAATTATATAACAGTTGATTCCAGGGTAAACAAAATATGGTATATGCTTACAATGGAATATTACTCAGCCATAAAAAGGAATGATATTTTGATACATACTACTAGATGGATGAAACTTGGAAACAATGTGTTAACTAAAATAAGCCAGACACAAAAAGGAGAAGTATCGTATGATTCCACTTATATGACATACCTGGAATAGACAAACTCAAAGATACAGAAAGTAGAATAGTGGTTGCCAGGGGATGTGGGTAGGGGAAATGGGGAATTAGGTAAGAGATTCTGTTTGGGATGACAAAAAAGTTATGGGAGTGGGTAATGGTGATGGTTATACAACATTGTGAATGTACTTAATAGCACTGAATTAGACACTCTAAAAATGGTTAAAATGATACATTTTTATTTTGCTTGTTTTACCATAATGAAAAAGTTTTAAAACATTGATTCCAATGGAGAAAGGATATTTGAGACTTATACACATACAAACATATAAATTTAAACTTTTTATTACTTAGACATATATTACTTGAGCTTAAAAACCTGCCTGAGGGCAGTTTTTCTGTGGATTTGCTACTAATCAGCAATAAAGAAAACTTGTACTCCAGGCTGTTACCAGGACGGTAGTCTCAGACAGTTGTCGCCCAGTTCTTACCCAGCTTTTTATTGGAAGAAATAATAAAATTTATGGAAAATATCTCAAAGGATATGGAGTTCATTAGTTTTTCCAGAAATTGTAACGTTTAGCCCTGGATCAAGCCAGATGTCCAGATTTTTATGTGTGCTATTTTTCTCTGTTAGATCACTTTAGTGAATTGTACTTTGGTGTCATATGTGACGTTAAGAAGACGTTATAGGAGACTCCCTACTGTGTGTACTCAGAGACATTGTTAATTAATTACTCTCCACTTCAAATGTGGATGATAAAGGGTCTTTAAGAATTTGCCCCATGGGGAGAAATGCCGGATATAGGTGATGGGGAGGAAGGCAGCAAATCACACTGCCATGTGTGTACCTGTGCAACAATCTTGCATGTTCTTCACAGGTACCCCAAAACCTAAAATGCAATAAAAAAAAGAAAAAGAAAAAAAAAAAGAATTTGCCTGAGGTAGGAAAGGTTAACACCTTGGAAGAAGTTTCTCAATGACTCGAAGCTAATGCTCATGAGGAGTATATATATGACAGTTTATATCATGTTCGATGTCACCATAGTGTGTCTATTTCCTTCTTCGCTTTGGCTGCTAGCATGCTCACAGCCTAAATTATGAACCATATCAGTAATAATGTAGCACCTTACAACATACATTTCTGCGGACTTTTTCTCATGTTTTTATAGCCTCTTTTTATGTTGTCTTCTTTACATAGTATATATGTTTTATAAATTAACTCATTTGTTTTTGAAATTAGATGGCATACTAGTACTAGTTAGGGTTCTCCAGAGAACCCTGACGAAGACAGTGTGTGCATGTGTCTGTGTGTGTGTAGAAAGAGAGAGAGTAGGGGGAAAAGGATTTATTTTAAGAAATTTTCTCATACAACTGTGGGGGTTGGCAAGTCTGAGGTTCACAGGGCAGGCTACCAGGTTGGAGATCCAAGGAAGAGTTACTGTTGCAATCTTGAGTTTAGAGGGAGGCTGGAGACAAAATTTATTCTTGGGGGACCTCTGTCTTTTCTCTTAAAGCCTCAACTGATCAAACGAGGCCCACTCACATTATGAAACATAACCTGCTTTATTCAAAATCTACTGATTTAAACGCTAATCACATCTTAAAAATACCTTCTCAGCAGCATGGGCTGAGGTCTGACCAAACAGAGGGGCACCATAGCCTAGCCAAGTCGACACATAGAATTAACTATTAAATTAACCAGGTGTGGTGGTACATGCCTGAAGTCCCTTCTATCAAGAGGCTAAGAGGATTGCTTGAGCCCAGGACTTTAAGGCTATGGTGAGCTATGATCACACCATTGTATTCTAGCTGGGGCCAGTGTGAGATCTCTTACCAAAAAAAGATATAAATATATAATAGAATTTTCTTAAAATTGGGCATAATTTTTGTCTTTTATATTTGCTTATTTGAATGCATATAGGGAAATATTCCAGTTCCCTCCCACTGCCTCATCTGGGTTCAAGACTCATGTTGTCATTATTTCATCAGCTGGTAGGGCTGTCTTCCAAACCAGGTTAAATGGTACAGAGTCTTCATTGTGGATGTGTTGAATGCGTGAATGTGTGAATGCTACGACCTGCCAAATACCCTGATATATGCCAGTGTTATAGAGAGTTCTGCCAGCTCTTTGGTAAACAGACATTTTTTTGTGGAGGGACGTGATGAAGAGTATGATTTCACCAGTTATTACCATTCTTAATTAGATGGGGCCCAGGTGTGTGTTAATAAAATGCTAGTTCACACTCTCTGTAATGTTAATAGCCCCACCTTGACTTGATTCCAGGGATTTCATGCATTTGATATTGTTCAATTGACTGTATTGCTGTCCTGTTCTGAAATGTCTCTGAACATCCAGAAACCTGCCTTTTATTAGAAAACATTCCAGTTGTTCAGGAACGTAACTCGTCATCAGCAGTGCTCTTACCTTATCTTTTTTTTTATCTCTGGTAGGCTGATTACTCTGAGTGCAAACCTTTTCACTGTTCCAGAGAGGAGCCTGACAAGCACATTCTGTTTCTCAAGGTAAGAATGGCAGCTGTTAGAGCAGCCCTCGGCTTTTCATTTGGGAGCTCTGATTAGGTTGTTGGGAGCGGATTTCTGAAAGTCCTGGGACTCTATCTTTTTCCCATCTCCTCGGCAGTTTGCCAGGTTTCCCATCCTAAGCCCTCACTGCTCACTGTGGTCCTGCGGTTTGGAAGTTTGGCTTGAGCTTAAGTTACGTTTCTAGTGAACCAGAGGGGAGTCCCCGTGCTCAGCAAATGGTTGGTAGATCAAAGACTTCTCTGCTTACCACAGAAGCTAATTTGGTCAATTGAAAGAGAACTTCCTCATTGTCACCTTCTCAGTGGCAGATGGGGGTATGTCAGGGGTGTGGAGCAATGTTCCAAAGTGTCTGCAGTAAATGAAATACATTGCTGAATATACCTAGAATGTGTGTGCACTGATTATTGAGCATTTTTAATTATAGGACCTTTACCTGTTAAGCCTTAGAAAATATTTACTGATCCAAAACAGGATGAGAGTCTTGCCCCAACAAAGAAGAGAGACAGCATAGATGGATGTGGGCACATTGAACGTTATGTGTTCAACTGATGATTGCTTTTTACTTGTTGCATTTTGCCTTTTGGTTTTAGGTGTGGTGCTTATTGCACAGGTTGACAAGGTTAGTGTGTCAGGTCTGACTCCATTTTTCTAGGTTAAAATCAGAGGTCTGGTTTTTCTGAGGGCAGGCAGCAAATGCCAAGGAATACCTGTGTGAGGCTTCCGGGACTGGCTGGCCCTGGTCGTCTGAGTAGTCTTCTTGGCTATCAAGACTATCAAATACCAGCCCAGAGGCCTTCTGCCTTGCAGACAGACCTCCCACTTTGTATCTGATCGGTGGAAGAGAGGGAGGAAACATGCAAAGCAAATTATCTGAGATTATGAGCTGATCTGGCCAGGGCCATGTTTATGTTATGTTTCTTGCCTAAAGAGCAGTTTGAATTATTAGCGCCTGTGTTTGTTAATGATAATTATATGTTTCAAGTACAAAGCAGAATTCTGTAAAGTATCTACTAAGATGCCTTTCTAAATGTATAACATTTTATGACCCTAATAAGGCCCAAGACAAGAAGTAGGAATTTGTATACTATTATCCCTCTTTTCCCCGGGGCATATCGGGTGGTGTATGAGCTGTAACTTCAACTTGAGAGTCTGCTAGTAAGAAACCCGAAAGACACAAAGATCAGGGGAGTGACCGTCTAGTCTTAAGACATATGGGAACATTGGGTCATTTTCCAAAGCAAGGAAACGTAATTCTTTGTTAGTAACAGTGTTAAACAGTGTCAGGATCATCATCACCATGGTGATAAAATGTAACTCTAGTATAAACCGTCTCTGTCACCACCATCACTACAGTTAACGTTTGTGCTTTCTTACTCTCTAACAGACACTAAGCATTTTGTATGGATTCTCTCTCTCACTCTGTACAGCATTCCTGTGAGGAAGGGTCTATTAATATCCACCTTTTACAGTTGAAACTGATGCTTACCTAAGAGATTAGATAAGTTGCCCAAAGTTAGACAATCAAGCCAAAAAGTGGCAGAACTGCGGTGTAACCCATTGAACAGCACAGAATGGAGCCAATCCCACATGGCTGTGCTTTACTAGATGTCCACACTCACCCCTGCTCACATTGCCTTTTGCCCCTGACCACTACCTGCTGTTGACATTCTATCTCTTCTGCACGAAAGTAGTCAAAAAATTCAAGAGCATTTAAGTAGTTCAAGGTCATTAAAGCATATTTGGCCTATGGAGAACAGCAGAAAGAATTAAGAGTAAAAATCACCCAATTTTAAAAGGTGCCAGTTGTCGTCATGAATACATTAGTGTATTTTGCTGCTGTTTTCCCCTTTCTATATAGTTTTTTCACATAGTCTCTAGAGACTTAAGTTTTGAACTTTAAATATAATGTAAGTCATTTCTTGTGCTTTTGCCTATTTTAATGGCTGCTGAGTACTCTATTAAATGTGTGTGGTTAGAGAACATTAAGTCTACTCAACAAGAAGTTATAATCTTGACTTACTCCTACATGATGAGTGCAGAGTTTCTGCCCTCCGCCCCCACCATATTATCAAATATTTTGTTTTCTGATTTCTGTTTCTAATTTCTGTTTTCTGAGCAACTGAGTTGGAATTATGGGGTGCCTACATCCCCTCACATTGTAAATACCTTGTATCTTGAGAGGGGTCTCTGTGGGGTGGGGCAGGGGTCCTGCTTGCCTGGAGCCCAAATCTAGCTCTATACCAAAGCTAGCTGCAAGTTCATGGGTAAGTTAGTTTATTTTATGGCATCTTCATCTGTGAACATCTCATCAGCTCTGTAATTCCACACAGTCAGGAGTTTTCTGAACTCTCTTGATTCATAACCTGATCACTTTCAATAGATTCAGCAATTTTGGTTGGGCTCAGTGGAGTTAGTCTGAGATACTTTAAGCAGGGAATTTTTTCAAGATGATCAGAACTGTAAGCTCTTAGAAGAAGTGTCTTACTTTTATATAATTCTTGCCATTTCCACTTCTGCACCCTCAACAACTTTTTCCTCCGTGCTGACATATCCACGAAATAGGTAGTACAAAGAATGAGCTCAACAAACAAGAACAAACAGGTAATGCACAGACAAAGGCTATAGGGCTTGTATGAGAACCTTTGGCACCATGGCTGTTCAGCTTACCAAATAATTGAGTAGGATCATTTTCATTTAAATGTGGTAGTTTTGTTTATAACAAACGGGGACTTAAGCTTCCAGAGCCTTTCATCATATATTTCAGAGCAATTTCCCTATAAAGTTGAGTATCAATTCTTCCCTCATGTTACAGGGGTGGGAACACTGATTTATGGAGCTTGCTATTTTTTCCCCCTGTGTCCTAGAGTGAAATAACCTTTGGTTTAGGTCACAGTAAAATCATAGCTTAGAATGTAATCATTCTCTTGTGGTGGGAAGGGAAGACTTTCACTCTAACCTGTGGGGTCAACAACTGGGTCTATGAAATAAACTGACAACAGGCAGATTAACAGGAGAAAAGGTATGCAAATTTATTACATGCATAAGGGCATAAGGAAAAAAAGTGAATATCCAAAGACACAGTCAGATTTTGGAGCTCATATACTCTCTTTGCAGGATAGAGGGGAGGAGGGATATAGGCAACTAAGGGAAGAGTAAATGATTTTTTGGGAAGATGAATGGGGCCCTCCGAAGAATAAATGGGAGATACACAGTAGTTTGTAACAGAGTTTTTCTGGGTGGGGTGTGTGTTCTAGTCTCCTTACCTGTGATAAGAGTTAATCTCCCCTGGTTGATGAAGCTTCTGTGGAGAGAATTGATGACAACCAAGTTCCTCTTGGAGCATCTGTCTGTCTTTAGGCAGATAAGGGGAGCCCAGAGAAAGCCTCTCTCTGCTTTTGCTGTTTTTCAAATGCCTTCAGCTCAAAATAATCATACGAATACAGTATGTTTTAGAGTGACATATCCTGAAGTCCTTCACTTGCTTTGACCAGCAGAATAAAATGGAAGCATTCGGAGCTTCCTGCATTCTTGGAGCCACAGATCTGGACCATGGAAATGACATGATTGGTTCTGACTGGCTCCCTTGATTCTCCCCTAGTGATGCTGACCTTGAATTGGTTGGCTTGTGCGATGAAGGTGTCTACCCACACTGTTGTGCAATATTCAAGTGTTCTGGAATAACACTGCTTCCAAGGAAGCCAAATTCATGCATTTTTGGCTTTGCATTGTATTGTAGACCAAAAGGAACAAACAAAATCCTGCATTCCCACGATATCCCTCTACAGGAATCTAACTTGGCACCCTGCCTTGGTGCAGAAAGCTTGCCTCCATCTTCCCAAATCTGGTCACTAATTTGTCTTAGCTTTTTCCAGGTGAACGTGCTGCCTCACTGGCCCTAGGTGAGTGAGACGAGCTTGAAAGCACCATGTGATGGTTGGTAAACCTGCTGGCAAATAACCAAGTGGCCTGGTTTTATGTGTGTGTGTCTGAAATGCTATTGATAATAAAGCCTCATTTGTGTAGGGCCTTGTATTAGTTATCTGTTGCATAACAAACCACCTCAAACATAGTGGCTTAAAACAACTGTTTCATTTGCTTATGATTCTGTGGGTCAGCAATTTGGGCACTAATGCTAACATTGCCATTTGGCCTCAGCTGGGTGGTTCTTTTGTTAGTTTCACCTGGGGTCACTCATACCCCTGCACTCAGCTGGTACCTGGGAGCTAGGTGATCTAGGGCATCTCAGCTGGGATGACTCATCTCTGTCATATGGTCTCCCCTTTCAATAGGCTAGTTCAGCCTCCTTCACATGACAGAACTTTCTGGCAAGAGGATAAGAGCAAAAGCTATAAGCTTGAAGCCTAAACTCAGAAATTACAGTCTCTCTTCTGCCATATTCTGTTGGTCAAAGAAGTTTTAGGGCCAGCCCAGATTCAATGGGAGGGGATTGGAAATTGACTGCACCTCTAACTCAGAGTAGCTGCAAAGAATTCATAGCCATTTTACATTTATTGCAGGCTCTTAACTTTGATATAAAAGCAATCTGAAATCATTTTAAAATTATTTTGTCTTTGAAAAATCCTGGAAAAGGGATAGTCTTGTCAGCCCATCTGAGAGAAGTCTGGAAAGCAGAGGTCTTTGGTAATGTACCTAAGAATATAATAAAGTTAATAACAACACAAGCAGACACTAATATTGTTTTTACTGTATGTCCAGCACTATTTGAAGTTCTTTACATATCATAACTCATTTGGTCATGACAAGATCTTATGATTAGGTATTATTTTTATCCCCAATGTATAGGTGAGAAAACTGAGGCACAGAGAGGTTAAATAACTCCCCTCGAAGTCATACAGCAGCTAAGTGGGATTCTACCCCAGGAAGTCAGGCTTCAGAGTCTACATGTTAACCCTAATGCTTCTTGAGTTAATAGAAATTAAATCTTCGTGACTCTTAGCAGAGTTTTCTCTTGGACTGTGTGGTTTTTCCAGAGACAGGGGGATTGGCTATTTAGAGATGGTTGCTAGGCCTTCCTAGGTACACCCAAGTGATCAAAAATGGTTCTGTCACATTGTAGGAGACCCTAAATAGATGTAATAAAGACACTCATGATCCCATGGAACACAGAGTAATTCTCCTGAGCCCAACGGTATTTCCTAGTGGTAGGGGTGGGGGCAGAGGGTTCTTATTCTTCTCTTTGATTGCAAGCATTTGAAGAATGAGGATATTTAATAATGCCTTCTATAACCTTTCAGATAGCCTCTTGTTTTTGGGCTTCAAGTAATCAGAAAGACTTAGCCCCAGAGAAAAGAATGTTGTGTTTATTTAGCTTTTTGTTTGAGGACTATCCCAGGCAAAGGGTGAGTTGATAGCCTTTTTAATCCAGTGTTTGTTGAACTTAATTCAGTTCAGTGTCCAGGTAGAACAGGTGGTTTATCTAAGAAAAATGACAAATTTTGCTGCCATTTTTGAGGTCATCCTTTCAGCCATGTATAAAGTAGCTCATAGTACCAATATGAGTTGCAATAAGAAGTTACTTAATCTCTTTGTGCCTCAGTTTTCTCAGCTATAAATTAGGGACCCTTTCTGTTTGAGGGGCGTGGACACATTTAGGAGATAGGACTAAACTTGTGTCTCAGGATCGTCATACCTCACTCTCCATTTAGCTCTGGAGTGAGGGAGAGACTGCCAATCTAAGGCTTAAGGGAAGTCACTCTGGCTGCCTAGCATCTTCTCTCTCCCTTAAATCTCGTCCTTGTCTCTTGACTCTACAACTGGCCTCCTTCTGACATCCTCATCATCTTATGTCGGCTCAGGTTGGCATTGATGTCTGTTCCATTGCTACTGAGAATGTTTGCTACAACTCTGCACACCTGAGAACTTGCATGTTCACCCTAATATGAAATCCAGCTAGACTCTGAGCTGGAAAAAGGCAATCTGGACATGTACAGCCCCACCAGAGAGGAGATATCAGGGGATGGGGACTAGGGAGACCCAGGCTGCAGATTGCCTGGCCTCTTCCATCACTGCTCACCTTCCCACATCAAGAACTTCTCAGAAGGACAGCTTTCTTGCTTGTCAACCACGACATCCTAGGGATATTTTCCCTTACCAGTGGAAACTCTGTTAACTTCATAATCTTTTCCTTCAGTTAATCTTGAAGAGTTTATAATCCTCTTCTGCATTAAATTTTTTTTTCTTGTGGATGCTCATTTTCCTCTTTTGTTATTCAAACCAGCTGGGAGAGTTTATCCCCCTAGCATAGAAATGAAAACCTGACAGGCAGGTCTCCGCAGCCGAGAGTGGGCTGGTTCTCTCTCCAAACAGTGTTTTACTGTTGGCTGCTGCAACTGAATAACTCAGCCTGCCATTATGACAGAATGGCCCAGAACAGACTACAGGCAGGAAGCATCTTTTGTTTCAGAGGGCTTTGGAGCTGTTTTTTTCCCTGCCATAAACTTAATTGCTTTCTGTGATGTATCTGGCAAACATACCAGTATCCTTTCTGCTTCCTCCTGCTTGGTCAATCTGGACTACCAAAGCCTGCAGCTTTGCTTTTTAGGAGGTCTGGTTGATCAACATGAGTTTGGCTTTGCTAACATTGCCTATTTTGGGGGACTAGTGGTGCCCAGGAGAAGGATGTGAGTGTGGTATGTGTGTTGTGGGGTATAGGGGAGAGACAGCTGGGTCTTCTGGGACAGTGGGGAAGCAGGCATGATTTAGTGGGCTCAGAAAATTGTGGTTCACCACAGGGTCCTCGTGTGCATGAGTAAGTCATCCTGCTTCCTGAAAGGGAGGTTTTATTCACCTTATCCCCATAGAGGATGTTTCAGATGTGGCAATTCCTTTAAATCACTGCAATTTTGACTCACCCTAGGATTTCTGGGTTTAATTGTTCCCCTTTCTTGTTGGTTTTATGACTAGTGTTGCAGGAAAGACAATACTTGAAAGTTTGTGGAAGCCCCTCCTTTTGATTTTTTTCTTTGCACTGAAGATGATTGCTTAACAATAATAAACATAGAAAGAGTTTTTTGTTTGTTTGTTTGTTTGTTTTGTTTGTTTGTTTGTTTTAAGAACTTTGGGCCAGGTGTGGTGGCTCATGCCTATAATCTTTGGGAGACCTAGGTAGGTGGGTCACGTGAGGTCAGGAGTTCAAGACCAATGTGGCAAGTGTGGTGAAACCCCATCTCTCCAAAAATACAAAAATCAACTAGGCACGGGGGCATTTGCCTGTAGTCTCAGCTACTCAGGAGGCTGAGGCAGGAGAGTCACTGGAACTGAACCAGGGAGGCGGAGTTTGCAGTAAGCCAAAAGAAAAAAAAGGAACCTTGCTCTAGGCTGGTTCTTGGTGAGGAAGACAAGCTAGGGACAGTACTTTGAATGGTCAAAGGCATATTTACTCATTTGCACGTGCATCCATCGGGTTCCAGTCCACAGTAGCAGCCACTTTAGCAATGTTCTCATAATCCTCAGTGGCACCTTCTTTAAAGCTTGTTATCAACAATCCAGCCAAAGCATTGCATTTCAAATTTAACCTGAAGCTACCCTTGAAATTTCATCCTCAGGAAGTCTTTCTAGAATGGAGGTGAAAACCTCTTCTGTGTCTAAACATGACAAACCCATGCACGATTTGCCTGTTCTCACCATAATCATTTCCATATTTAAACTGTGAATATTGAGTTCTGTCTGTTATCAGCTGTGTTTCCCCATGCCTATTCTCTGAATGTAGGTACTTGCTAGAACAAAAAGGGTAAAGATTGTTATTCCTGGATGGCAGATCATGTAACCACCAGTGTGGTGCCACCAGATAGATGACGAATGACTGTGTTTGGACAATCATGTAACCTGCAGCACACACTCTGATCATAGGGGTCCAGCTTCTCTTTTGCATTAAGCCTCAGGTATGCCTTGATCAAGTGTGTGGTCAAGCCCTTTTAAGTTTACTTTGGAGCCTTAGCAGTGTACCCAAACAGATTGTTGTCCAAATCACACATGGTATGAACCTATTTAGGTATTATCTAACAGAACCCTAATGGGCAACAATTATGTAGACGGTTACTTGTCATCTATTAAGTCAGTGTAATTTCTACGGGTTTTTAAATAGTACTTCATTTGTAATTAAACTATATTTTAACATATCCCCTCCAAAAGGGTAAATTAGAGTAATGCAATATGGAAATGGTAAGAAGATTCAGATTAATTAGGAAATGAGAATCCCTAATTCATTCATGGACCCACTCTTGGGGGTCTAGGTGAGAGACCCAGCTGTCTCTCAGCTGTCCACTTTCAACACACACATCACACTCATGTCCTTCTCCTGGGCACCACTGATTCTCCAAAATTGGCAATGTTAGCAAAAGCCAAAGGCAAACTCATGTTAATGAACCAAACTTACTAAAAAGCAAAGCTGGCAGGCATTGGTAGTCCTGGTTGACCAAACAGGAAGAAGTGTTACTCTGGAAGTCTGATTGGAGCATGACTCTGAAGGGGATAAGGTTTGCAATGGTCAAGTCTTTAAACTGGACTTCCATGTTAGAGGCTTTTACTGTTCCTTGTCAACATGTGCATTTGGCTTGCTTCAAAGAGACACTGCATTAGTTGTACACAAGGGATTCCCAAAACAACTAAGCGAGTGACCTAAGAGAGACAACCAGCTAGTGTTCCTATAGGATTTCTCTCCTGAAACTAAAGTTACAAATCTCTTCTCTCCCATTTTTCACCTATCTTCAGTCGATCCCTGTTATCACCAGAGGCCAAATGGATAGTTCTGGGGATTGCTTTCCTTGAGTTGTGAGCTGAAATGCAGACTTTAAATACAGGATTTTAAGATGTTAGGGAGGAAAGTGACATTGATTTATTTGTTCTGTTCCCTGCCAGCCTGGGAAACCTGTCCTGTCAGGTAATGAACAACTGTTCTTATCCTAACTAGCAACTTCAAGAGAACGATTACTCATCCCATCATTACCACTCCCCCTGAGTCATCCAAGCTGGTGCATTTTGGTTTCCACTGAATAAGAATCTCCAGGCAATGGGAGTCTAGGGCCAAGGATTCTGATTAGTAATATGAATTATATAAATGTGCCTTGGACACAGAAGCTGTGGCTCCTTCCGGAAAGATTTCATAGGCCCAGGTCTCCAGCCATGTCTCTATTTGAGAAATTGTATTGGTCGGTATTGCCAAAAGTGGCCATCTTAATGGTCAGTACAGAATGATTATATGAGTGACCAGACTCTGCAGCTAGTCTGGTTGATCACAAGGGCAAAGATACAGCTATGAAAATGGATGGCTATTTGCCTGTTCCTCTTGCCTGTAATTTCATAGTCTTGTTGCATGTTAACCACTCAGTATTCAGTGGGGATTTTAGTAAACCTTCTTTCCGGCCTTCTTCTTGTGACAGTGCTGAGAGGGCATTCACACTTGACATGTGCCATCATAGATTAGGACTATTGAAAGGCAGCTGGAGTCATTTCCATTTTACAGATACCATCTGTCTTCTATCACTTCACCGTTCTCTGTGCTGTTCTTAGGTCCTGTTGTGCCTGATTTGGGAGACAAATGTCTCCCAAATTGGATTGTCCTGGATTAAATTTGAATATATGGGTAGTTATAGAAATCAACATTGATAGGCATGTGTGTTCTGTTCATTTCAAGGTTCAGTTTATTTCAAAAGTCTTAGTATTTGTATTCATTACAGATCTAGAGACACATAGTTTTGAATAGGAGCTGTATTTTGAAATGTCGTGGTTCATGGGAGAACCTGGCATATAGAAAATCAAAAGAAAATACTCAAGGCAAAATGCTGAATGTAAGTTTGTGGGTTAATAGAAAATCCTGCCTCTTTTCTATAAATTCTTAAACTAATCCTTCCTAGGTTTAAATAAAACCAACAATCACTATTATAACAGCTATTCTGTCACCTTTCTCTGTCTTCAGGCACTTGAAATACATCATTAAACAACATCAGAATCAATCCAAGGCCCTTTAGACTTTAGACAGAGCTTCTTGGGGCAGGAACCTTGTCTTCTTCATCTTGAATCCTTAGAACTAAGAAAAATAAATGTTTTATAAGCAGGCATATATAAAATAATTAGTAGCTGTGATCCTGAAGCCCTGGCAGTTTGACAGCATGTCCTGTAGGGTCAGTGTGAGATAGGACCTGGTTGCAGGTGGGAGCAGCCACTCTGGGACTCTCCGATAAGGCCTGAATGGAAAGGCAATAATGTGTGCCCGGGAGCGGGTTGACTTTACCGTTGTCTGCAATTCCCATGTGGAAGTGGGAAGGCTCAGCCCAGGCAAATGCTAAGGAAACAACAGCAGCTCTTTTATTACTCTCCACAACATTTATAGCCAAGTCCTATTCCATGCCCTTCTCCTTGAGGCACTCTGAGAGTCATTTTAATGATTTATTTTCTTTTTCACAATCAAAAAACAAATAAAATATTTTATCACCTTTTGGGTAGACCTGATGTCTTTCTCTTTATTTCATCACTTTCTGGGTCTGTAAAATTCCCCTTCCCTTTCAATTTTTATTACTCAAGGATAGGAATTCTGTTTTTCTCATTCCTTATGTGAGAGCTTTTTGTTTTGAAGTCTGATTTTTTTTTTTAAATTGCATATCCCCAGCCTATTTTCTAGTTGTTAGTTTGTATCTGTGAATGTCATGGGTGGAGAGGAAAGGGGTATATGGAAAGGAAGACTCAAGAAAGGCCACATGTTTACAATAACATATGGATGGTAGGGAAAGGTTTTGAATAAGAAAATTATTTTTCAATGCTCTTCTCCACTATTTAAAGAGGTCAGAACATTGGCAGTATTGCTGTTGAAGATGTGGTTGTGCTGGTTTAGGGAAAAAACACTCTGCTACTGAAATTTGCTCTGTGGTTTCTTTCCCAGGATCTACAATAAAAACCAATGATCTGTGTGAGAGCCCGTGGCATTGTGATTCCCCTCCATCCTGAATTGCACGTCTTCAATCTGAGTGCCCTGCTTTATGGCTCCCAGGCCCCTGGTTTCCACCCTCTGCCCTTTTGACTCATTTCTGCCTCATTTTACGTATCCCTCTGTATTAGCTTATTCTCACACTGCTAATAAAGATGTATTGAGACTGGGTAATTTACTAAGGAAAGAAGTTTAATTGACTCATGGTTCAGCATGGCGGGAGAGGCCTCAGGAAACTTACAATCATGGTGGAAGGGGATGCAAACATGTCCTTTTTCACATGGCAGCAGGAAGGAGAAGAATGAGCAAAAGGGGGGAAAATCCCCTTATAAAATCATCAGACCTTGTGAGAATTAACTCACTATCACAAGAATAGCAGCATGGGGGTAGCCACCCCCATGACTCAATTACCTTCTACTGGGTGCCTCCCATGACATGTGAAGATTATAGGAACTACAATTCAAGATGAGATTTGGGTGGGGACACAGCCAAACATATCAGCCTTCTCACATTAAGGTATCAGCAGCCGGATCTTCTCCTTCAGACCAGTCATCATGGGCTTCAAAACCTACCTGACCACATGTATGGATTTGTAAAGGCAAAGCTCTTCCTGGAGAGGTGATTTCAGGTCAGAGTTGATGCAGCATGTGATTGTGCCTTGTTCAGTGGTACAACCAGGAAATCTGTTCTGTGGATCTCCTAATCAGAACTGGATGTAATATTCCAAAGAAGATCACACTCATCGTGATGGTCTGGGATGCTTGGATGACTAGTAAAACATTATTTCTGGGTGTGTCTGTGAGAATGTTTCTAGAAGAGATGAGCTAAACTTTAATTGGTAGATGGCCCTCTTCCTCTCTGTGGGTGAGTGCTGTCCAATCCATTAAGGGCCTGAACAGAATGAAAAGGCAGAGGAGGATTGAATTACCTCTCTCTGCCTGACTGCTTGAGCCAATGTCTTTTAATAGAATATATATATATATATATATATATATATATATATATATATATATATTCTATTGGTTCAATTTCTCTGGAAAACCCTGACTAATGGCAATTGTGAAGAAGAATTTTGTTTGATTAGGATGAGGTTCAGTTGTGCATTAGTTTAAGCAGCAGCACTGTTACTGCATTTTTTAAAAAAGACATAGTGTTTGTAATTACTTAAAATTCATATAGATGAATTGCTATCTAGCAAGGTCTTGGTTATTCTTTGCCTGTGCTGTTGATTATTTGAACCATAACTTTATATTTAACATCTTGTAGATTTCAGCTTGATGCTTTAGTCTGTCAAGCCTTTTTTTAGCATTTTTATTCTGCTATGAAACATAGTAGCTGCCATTCCTGGCTTTGTGCTATCAGTAAGTTTGATTAAAAAGTCACCTTCTCTTCATTCAAGAAATTGATAAAAATGTTAAATACAATAAATGACAGAGTTCTGCAGGATACTGTTAGCACATTTAGGGTTGAGACTCATCTATTTAAAAAACATTATTTGGCAGCTCATAATTTGCTATCATTTCCCTAAGGATAGAATATTCTATGTGTTGCTTTGCCAAAATCTAAGTTGTATATGGAATTCTACTGATTTAATATCCTGTAACCATGTCACAAAAGAAGGGAGATTTGTTTGGCTTGACTTCATGTTATGATACACATTCTAAACCTAACTAATCACTTCCTTTTTTTTCTACTTGCTTACAAACAAGCTACTTATCTGAATATTAATCTGCACCTTTATTAATTCAGAGAATTGTTCATTTGTGAATGTTCAATGTCATGTCTAGTACTCAATTTACAAGACGTGGTTCCTGCTTTCAAAAAGTTTATAGTCTAATTCTGTGAAGAATGTCAACGGTAGTTTAATGGGAATAGCATTGAATCTACAAATTGCTTTGGGCAGTATACATTTTCATGATATTGATGCTTCCTATCCATGAGCATGGATGTTTTTCCATTTGTTTGTGTCATTTCTGATTTCTTTGAGCAGTGGTTTGTAGATCTCCTTGAAGAGGTCCTTTACTTCCCTTATTAGCTGTATTCCTAGGTATTTTATTCCTTTTGTGGAATTGTGAATGGGAGTTCATTCATGATTTGGCTCTCAGCTTGGTGTAAAGGAATGCTTGTAATTTTTGCACATTGATTTTGCATCCTGAGACTTTGATGAAGTTGCTTAACAGCTTAAGAAGCTTTTGGGCTGAGACAAGGGTGTTTTCTAGAAAAAGGATCATGTCATCTGCCAACAAAGATAGTTTGACTTCCTCTCTTCCTATTTGAATACTCTTTATTTCTTTCTCTTGCCTCATCGCCTTGGCCAAAACTTTCGATACTCTGTTGAATAAGAGTGGTGAGAGAGAACATCCTTGTCTTGTGCTAGTTTTCAAGGAGAATGCTTCCAGCTTTTGCCCATTCAGTATGATATTGGCTGTAGGTTTGTCATTTGTGGCTTTTATTATTTTGAGGAATGGTTCTTTAATACCTAGTTTATTGAGAGTTTTTAACATGAAGGATGTTAAATTTTATCAAAGGTCTTTTCTACATCTATTGAGATAATCATGTGGTTTTTTTGTCTTTAGTTCTGCTTATGCAATGAATCAGATTAATTGATTCGTGTATGTCATACCAACCTTGCACCCTAGGGATGAAGCCTATTTGATTGTGGTGGATTAGGTTTTTGATGTGTTGCTGGATTCTTGTCTGAGGGTGGGGAGTGGGAGGAGGGAGAGAATCAGGAAGAATATCTAATGGATACTGGGCTTAATACCTGAGTGATGGGACGATCTTTGCAGCAAACTGCCATGGCACACGTTTACCTGTGTAACAAACCTGCACATCCTGAACATGTGCCACTGAACCTAAAATAAGATTTGGAAATAAAAGCATTAAGTTTATAGTCTAGTGAAGGTAAGAGATATATAATTATAATACTCTGTGCATAATCTCTTTCATCTCCCTCTCTGTGTGTATGTGTGTGTGTGTAGTCAGGTGTTATTTAATGACAAGGATATGTTCTGAGAAATGCATTGTTAAGGAATTCCATCATTGTGCAAACATCATGGAGTACATTTACATAAACCTAAATGGTATAGCCTCATATACACCCTGCTATGTGGTATAGCCTATTCCTCCTAGGCTACAAACCTGTATAGCATATGACTATACTGAATACTGCAGGGAGTTGTAACACAGTGGGAAGTATTTGGGCATCCAAATATATCTAAACATAGAATAAGTACAATAAAAATACTGTATAAGAGATAAGAAGTGGTCTGCATGTATAGAGAATTTACCATGAATAGAACTTGCAGGACTGGAAGTTGCTCTGCAACTCCACTCACTCTGTGGGTGAGTGAGTGAGTGAGTGAGTGGTGAGTGAATGTGAAGTCCTGGGACATTACTGTAGACTTTAAAAACACTATACTTAGGCTACACTAAATTTATTAAAAATATTTTTTCTTTTTGATAACAAATTAATTTTAGTTTACTGTAACTCTTACTGTATAGACTGAAATATTTTTAACCTTTTAACTCTTAAGTAATAACATTTAGCTTAAAACATTTTGCAGATATACAAAAATATTTTTTCTTTATACTCTCATTTTATCCACCATTTTTCTATTTTTAAAATTTTTATTTTTTTTTTTTACTTTTTAAACTTATGTCTTAAAAACTAAGACACAAACACACATATTAGCTTAGGCCTACTCAGGGTCAGGATCATCCATATCACTGTCTTCCACCTCCACATCATGTCCCACTGGAAGGTCTTCGGGGGCAATAACAAGCATGGAGCTGACATCTATGGTAGCAATGCCTTCTTCTGGATACCTCCTGAAGGTCCTGCCTGAGGCTGTTTACAGTTAACTTTTTAAAAATAATAAGTAAAAGTATACTCTAAAACAAAAAAGTACATTAAACACATCCAAGTAAGTAAATACATAAACCAGTAATGTAATCATTTATTAAGTATTATGTGCTGTACATAATTGTGCTATAGTTTTATACGACAAGCGGCACAGTAAGTTTGTTTACACCAGCATCACCACAAACAGGTGAGTAATGCGCTGTGCTCTAATGTTATGACTACAAAGCCAATAGGGGATAGGAATTTTGCAGCTCCATTATCATCTTATAGGACCACTGTTGTATATGCTCTTCATCCTTGACTGAAACATTATTATGTGACATGTGACTGTATGTGTGTATATGCACACAATTGTGTGTGTTTGCTACTTGTATAATAAAGATGGAGTTTTATAAACAATGTGTGGTTGTGTCACTTGTATAATAAAGATGGAGTTTTATAAACATAAGAGAATAAATAATACCTAGTACAGATATGTCCAAGAGAAAAGATAACCACCTGGTGAGCTCAGGACAAAGGAAATAAAATTTGAGCTGGGACTTACAGAATAAGGATCATTAGTTTCAGAAAGTGTGGCAGGGTATTGAAAGAAAGGAATAAAGTCTCCATTGATAAGCTGCCTGGAGCTAGACTCCAGACCTCCCTGCTCAGACCTCTTTGCCTGCCCCCATGATCTCCTAACCCCTGACCTGTGGTTTGCACTTGGTCATGTTATCTACTGACTTTCTTGCCCTTTCTTCAACCATTTGATTCACAGACTTCCAAACTATGTCTGATGTTTTACTTTGGTGGGGCGTTCAGGCTAAACAGGTGACTACAGGCAGTTGACAAGACCTGCCTGAGGGCCACCTACATGCTAGCATGGTAGCCACCCCTAAGACTCTACAGAAGGCAGTGGATTCGATTCTAAAAGATGTCTTGTGCAGCCATATAGAATGCATACCTGACAAACTTTAAAATTAGAGTAGCACCCATGCTTTAAACCAGTAATAACTACCAAAAAGTGCCTCTCCCTGTACACACACCCACCATCCAAACATCTCTTTGAAACGTCTTACCTGCTTTCATCCTCAGTTGAACTGTTTTTGAAGATTTCAGTGGATCAATTCAGCTGTGTTTGCATCCTGTAGAGCATGAAAAATGGTGTTTCAGTTATTATTGTGACAAACTGAGTACCCAAATGCACAGCCTGGGTTTTTAGATTGCAGGTGGAATTGGCAGCATCTGTGGTTAGAGAAATGGCCCCCAAGCACGTGAACTGAGTAAATTTGATTAACATTGCATGGAGAGTCAGCCTGGAACGCCCCAATGCCATTCTTTTCCAAATGCATTTTCAGCTACTCATTTGGTGGGGAAGTGCTTTTATTTTTCCTTTGTTGACTCTCTCTTTCCATCAAATATGTAGCCATGTGGCTAAGGTGGTAACTCACAAAGCTGGCTGGGATTATGTTTTTAGTGTCTTGAATGTTTATTTGATTATCTTTGTTCTGCTCCCATTTGGCTAATTCCTCCTGTCTCTTACTCCCCTTCACCTTGTTTCTTTGGCAGCCAATAGCAATGCTTTTTGTAAAGAAAATGGATGTAAATTACCAGGGGTAATGAAACAACTCATGTATTGATTTTTTGACTTAGAGGCCCAACATTTTGGGAGTCAACAGCAGGATGCTTTGCTATAGGATATGCAAGGGATTGGAGTAGATGGCTAACGCTGTGTGAGCAAATCTCATTCCTGCCAAGCGCTTCATTATCCATTCCCTGCAATGAGCAGCTTTAGCAGGTGATGTGCACAGTCTGTTTATAGGACTGATGGTGGTTCAACTAAATCTGCCACCTGAACAACAAGAAAGCTCAAACTGCATCTTCTCCTTATACAACCTGGCCTTGTATCCTTTCTGCAAGAGTTGTTGTTTTTTTTTCTACTATTGAAAGTGAATAGAACTTGAAGCAAGGTAATGTTTATTGAGCACTTAGTATATGCTAGGCATTGTAAAACATACTTTATAGTTAATTAATTTAGTTTTCACTGTATTTTTAAAATAATTTACTCTGTACTACATCCCTGAAATTTAAGTATTACTGTCCTGATTTGTAGATGAGAAAATTGAGACTTCAAGAAGTATTTTTTTCAAGTTAAACAGTTCCTAATAGTTCTTAAATTGAGAATCTGAGAAAAATAACCTTGACTCCAATTAAGGCTAAAATACACTAAGCTTTAAGAATAACTTGTGTTCCATTAGGGGCCAGAGGTTTAAATACTCAGGCCAAGAAGCAATTAGGCTTCCAGCACAACTTTTCTATGTAGATTCAGCAGAGACAGAGGTCCATTGTTCTTTCCTCTATCGCCATCCAATAATGTCAGGGCTTTAATATTTATTTTTCATCTTTTAGAAACCTATTTTAAAATCTTATAATGACAACATCCTGTCTACCACTGTGATCTAGAGGTCAGTGAAAAATTAAAAGTCAGTTTCCTATCACTTTACTCCCCCAACCCCCATGAGACTCAACAGTGCTACCTGAATTTTCTATCCTTTTAGCTGGCAACAAACAACAAAATGACTGAGACTGCACAGCATAGTCCCTGTTCACAGAGCAGAGCCTGTCAAAGTCGAGGGATGCTGAGTCTCCTTCAACTTCAGACACTGGCAGTTAACTCACCTTGCTTTTGAAATTTTGTTTTCTGTTAAAATTGAGAAATGCCTTTAATGCTTTCTTCCTGATACTAATACATTGTAGACATGATCTTCTAAGCCTAACGGCTGTTTTATGAGCTCCTGGAAACCTGTCAGTGGTATACATTCTTCTCTTTCTCAACAAATGGTGCATCCCTGTACTTACTCTAGCCAGTGGGTCTTGTCAATAAATCTGTCAGAGGCCAGGCCAGTCTGCACAAACATGCTCTCCACCTTCCCTGATGGAATGAGAGGCAGTCCTTTAGAGCTTGGTGGGATGGAGATTGCTTTTTAAAATTGAGCTCAAGAATAAAAGTATATATCTATCAGTTTTCATTTCTGTCTACTACCGTGGTCAAGAGATTACTTATTTTTCCTTCATTAGCCAATTTGTAGATTCCCAAGTTTGGGAGTGGAGAAAGAAAGTCCCAGCTGTACACATTGACTTCAGAATCACCAACAAGCTGCAGGCAGGCAGATGAGTCCATGTCGGCTGGCCTGCTCCCACCTCCCACGGTTATGCTTAAATGCTGGTCCTTCAGGAAGAACCCGAAGGGAGGCTTGTGTATTGAGTTATCAGGCTGGGGACCTGAAAGCCTCAATTTCTCCTGGCGTAATGATGGGTCTTCAGCATGAATTAGAAAGCTCTTCAGTTCTGCAGAAAATTTTCAGAGACAGCATATACAGTGTTTTAACTTTTAAACCAAGTCTACCCATCTCAAGAGCTCTTAGCAGCTAGTTGACAGTGCCGGTAACGGTAACGACGATAAAATCTGGAGCTTTTATGTTGGTGATGTATAGAAAGCTGTGTGACTTATTTTAAGGAGGTTTTATATTCCTAACAGGGGTGATTAAAAAGACAGACTCTATTGCTCAGATCAGCATATATGCCACAAACGTGTTTTCCCACTCAGATTTCTAACTGGGATGTTTCTGTTAGCAGTGTTGGTGAGTGCCTGAAAGGTCATTTTGATTTATTATTTTTTAAACCAGGCATTCAGAATATCCAGGAGTTAATCAGTGCACAGAGACCTGCTAATTCAGAACTTACAGTCTCTTGCCACTAAAGTCACTGCAAGCAAAGTCACAGTCCCCTCAGCATTCTCCATCCTGAAAGGGTGACGTGCCGCCCTGCCCGTGGAATGCTCACCTGGCACTGTCGGTTTGTGTATCATCTACATTCTCCCTGTTTTTTTCTAAATTAGTAATAGGAACCATAGTTGGTTTAGGAATTCTTTTAGTTAGATTAGATAATTCAGAAAACCAGTAGGAAATCATTCAACCTAAGTTAAAACATAAATAGCCATATCTTCAGGAGACATTTTCTACAAAATTCGATCACTTTTATCTATTTTTCCTGACAATAAAAAAAGGAAAGGAACTACCAGAAATGGAAAGTCTATCCCTTTGTAACCAGCAAGGAACTGGGTTTTGGTTTGCCTAACTTTTCTCCCGAAGATTTAATCAGTATTTGCTGTCAAAGAAGAGAAATGCTCTAGCATCTGCAAAGACATTTTGTCTGTCTCGATAAATATAGTTAAGGTGACAGTATGCCTTATGTGAAAAGGTGTGGGGAATACTTTTTTAGGATTGGAATACAAAAAGACAGATTTACTAGGGGCTCTGCTGGTTTTCTTTCTCCCTAAACTTCCTGATTCAGCGGGCAGTGCAGGAGCTGGTAGAATGTTATATGCTGTTATACAAGTGAAACCAGCTGGATTTAACGATTTCCTGCTTCTCGGTCATAATTCTTTGGTAACTGCGAGAATTCCAAACTTACAGCACTTCTTTATCTTCCCCAGGGCACAACAGCCCTTTTTTTCTTAAGGTGGTTTTTGTTGCTGGTGGTGGAGGTGGACTTTTGTTTTGGCCTTAGTGTTAGCCCCCCCAAAGGAAACTAAAGTGAGGAAAAAGAGAAATCAGCAAGTGTTGAACTGTGAATGAGTCAGAGGAAGTGTTAACTAGACCCTCTTTCTTATTGGAAGCATCCAAAGCTTAATTTGTGGGCAGGAGGCTCAACCCTGAAACAGGCTCCTGGTCTCACTTCTCCCGATCTGAGGCCCAGCCTGGCTGCGTGTGGCTTGGAGCTGCATCCTGATCCTCGATCCTGGCTGTGTGTGCTACCTGCGTAGGGCATCTGGGAACTGGCTCTGCCACAGGCACAGAAAGGGCCTGGAAAAAATCCTGGCCCTGGGGCTTCAAAGTAAGCGCAATGACTTTTGTTCTTGGAGTCCTCAGTTGCCTAATTTAGTATACTTTAAATTAGGCCCTCAGTGGGCCTCACCTGCTCTGCGACCTTGGACCAGACCCTTCATCTCTCTGGTCCTGCTTCCGCATCTGTCTATGGCTAGGACTGGAAGGATTGTTGGCTTTTCAGATGTGTTAAGCTATGGAAGGCTTTACCCAAATAAAAATTTGTGAAATATCCAAAAAAAGGAATTTTAGAAAATCAAATCTATTTGCATTTAAATGGGGGTGAGGGACCCAGAGTATCTGTCCCCCACCCCACTCAAATTCCCTTCATCTGTTGGAACTCCCAACAGGGCAGTGAGGCCCCCTCCCTTCCAGCCTAATAACAGTCTGGCTGAGTTCAGGAAGTCACATTAAACAGAGGCTGAAAATGCGGTAATTTTACCTTTGTTAATCCTGAATCCTGGAGACAGGTTATCTTACAGGTTTTAAGCGAACCAACCTAAAATGGCTTAATCCATGTTAAGTTTGTAAACACCAATCATCCCCTGTTCCTTGTAGCCAGAATTTTCAGCTTTGCTGTTGTTCAGTGACATCAGATAACAAATGCATCTGTGATGAATTCTGCCAGGCATACCCACCTTGATATCTCAGAACTGCATCAGGCCCCCAATCATCCTCTGCTGGATTCCAGAAACCCAGATGCTGCCTCCCACCTTCCATCCCTCGAACCCTTCTAGCACAGAACACCATATCAACTTCCTTAAACTCTGCATTGGTCCTGGCAGTCTCCTTTGCAAAAGAGTCTCGTTACTTGAAAGACTCAAACTCAACTCCTGACTTTCTGAATCCTCCATGGGTAATTCCATTTTCCTATCACACTCTATTTTCCTTCTAATACACTTCCTTCTAATACATATCCATTTTCTGTCTAATACACTTCCAATACGTATCCATTTCACGAAATCATTCTTCTCCTATTCTCTGCCTCTAAACCTATGGTCATGCTCTTTGTCCATCTCACAATTTTCCTTTCCCCATGAAAATCTTATATCCTATCTGTTATTCAACAATATCCTTTATAGTTCACCCTTCAAGTTATTCCCTCTTCTCCCTCCCGTGACAAGCAAAAGGCAGCGTGATGTGGCAGCAAGATTACCGAGCCGGGAGAAAGCACCATGACTGCTGTCTGGAATTCTGCTGTGTATCTGCAAGGTGCCCTTGCCTAAGCGCCTTGACTTCTTTGGTGATAGTTTCCTCATCTGTAAATGGGGTTAGTAATATAATATCTAGGCTGGGTGTGATGGTTCATGCCTATGATCCCAGCACTTTGGGAGGCTGAGGCAGGTAGATCACCTGAGGTCAGGAGTTCGAGACCAGCCTGGGCAACATGGAGAAACCCTATCTCTATTAAAAATAAAAAAATTAGCCGGGTGTGGTGGCAGGCACCTGTAATCCCAGCTACTCAAGAGATAGGTAGGAGAATTGCTTGAGCCTGAGGCGGAGATTGCAGTGAGCTGAGATCGCGCCATTACACTCCAGCCGGGGCAACAGAGTGAGACTCCATCTCAAAGAATAATAATAATAATAATAATAATATAATATCTCCCTCGTCTACCTCACCATGTGGTTGTAAGAGTCAAAAAGGTATGTGAATGCATTTCATCTTATTTAAGCACTTAATATTTTTTAATTTTTGTTCTTTAATAGTAAGGTATTTATGAGGTATAATCATTATCATTTTCTGTGTGTGCCCTATAGCACTCATTTTAATTCTTCATCATACCCTGCCATGTGCTTACTCCAGTTATTTCATGCATCACCAGTTTTTTGGGTCAAAGAGTTTTCATACAGTTTAAAATTCTGGCTGGGCGGTGGCTCACGCCTGTAATCCCAGTACTTTGGGAGGCTGAGGCAGGTGGATTACCTCAAGTCAGGAATTTGAGACCAGTCTGACCAACATAGTGAAACCCCATCTTTACTAAAAATACAAAAAAATTAGTCAGGCCTGGCGGCATGTACCTGTAATCCCAGCTACTCTGGAGGCTGAGGCAGGGGAATTGCTTGAATCAGGGAGGTGGAGGTTGCAGTGAGCTGAAATCACACCACTACACTCCAACCTGGGTGACAGCGAGACTCCGTCTCAAAAACAAACAAACAAACAAAAACTCCATGGTGGTTATCACAGCACTGGCCACACAATGCATACTTCATATGGATCTATTTAATAGAACTTTGATTTCCGATATCCTCCAGCACCTACTATTTTTGGTGTGCTGGCAGCAGCGGCCATTTAATCATCAGAAGAATACTTGAAGTTTTGGCAATCCTCCCAAAGCAAGATTGAAATCCTAAGGATTTAAAACAGACATGGAAGACCTTAAGAAGCAGCATAAATAAGTTGCTTGGGTAAGATATTCTCTTGAAAATTAGGAACTCAGTCCTAGGACTCGTTAGAAGGAGTCCAGCTATCAGTCCCTGAGTCAGCATTACCTCTCTAAAACTCTGTGGATGCTCACAACCAACAAGGAGAAAGTCCCCTTGAGTAAGACTGCATCTCAGACTATCAAGATGATGCCGTTATTCACTGAAGGGGCTGCTGCTTCAGAAATAGCAAAATAGCCCTTCAATGGGGTCAAGGGATTATGTATTGTAACAGCCCACATAACTTTGCATTCAACTTTTTCTAGTCAAATCCTTTTCCATGAGATAAGGTTCCTGTATTAAGTTATGTCCATTATAAAAGTGAGTGCTCTTAGTGCTTCAGTAAGTGGGTGGCAATATTTCTTCATGTAAGTGGAAATTGTTTCACTTTGGATCACAGGGAAATATATCTTTTATTTTAGGTAACTAGAATACCTTTAGGAAAATAAGGTGAACATGTTGTGATAAATTCTTATCAGTGAAACAGGCATTCTGGGTACCACTTAATACACTGAAGATATAATTTGCAAAGAGTAAGTTGGTGATCAGTAAAATTTAATCCTTTTCCCGTTTCAAGCTTGATGTATCTACTGTACCTTATGCTTCTAGATGAAGTAAACTTTGTTGGAAGGGTGAAATTTCTAAACCAAAAATGGAGATAGAGAGCTATGCAGTTTGCTGGAAATCCTCTATGTAGGAGATTGCCCAATTCCTAGTTTAGGGTGTATAGACTGAGCCTCACCGAGATACCTGGTCATGCTGCAAACCTAAGCACTTGTCTGTCCCCATCCATTTATTCTGATGACATCTGCAGAAAATCCTAACCAGTGCATCTGCCTTCTTTTTTGTTTTTTTAAGAAAATATATATGTATGTATTTTCCTGAGACATTTGTTCTGCTTGGCCAATCTACAATGTGTATAGATTTGTTTTCTGCAGATGTGCTTATTTTGGGGAACATCTCTGCATGGTTTCAGCATAAATAATATGCTTATCTACTTACTATAAGCTACAGAAATTGCTGGCATTTTAGCAGAATACATGTAGTAGAGTTAGTAATGCTCCATAATTCTTTGTCCCTATAGCAACTGCCACAGGTTTGCAGTTTGTACATGGACTGCCTTCAATACTGTATTCAAATCACTTCAGGGCATGGACCATGTCTTACTAAATTTTTATTTCTAGTTCCTCACATGGCACACACTAAGTGCTCGAGAATGTTTATTCAATGAATAAAGGAGGAAGATACATATGTATACATATATGCATATGTGTATGTATACATATATATGTATATACCTGTATTTTCAGTTTTAAAAGTTTATTTGATTAATGCTTTCTCCACTAAGAGAAATTCCAAAGGTAAATTTGGATTGATGATGCCAAAGCATGGCTTTTCTAATCCAGTGTGCAACATAATTACCCACATGGAAGGCGGTCAACGACATGGATTACATTCATCAATGTGTGGCCGTGGAGCAGCTGTGAACTTTGCCAAGTTCTCTTAGATCTGTCCTTCTGCAGGGCCCAGGGAACTCAGCCTCTTCAAGGAATTCTTGAAACATCTCTCGGTTTTTTTCTCATGAGCTACCATTGCCAAAATGTGTAGAAAGTTAAATAGAAGCATAAGAAGGGATAGCAATATTTTAATATACCACCACCTAGTAGGCCTCATTAAGGTATTATAATCCTGAAGTTCTAGAATTTTCCTTGAAGAATTTCATAGCCAAATCAAGCTTGTTAGAATGTTGATTGCTGCTTGGCTGTTGTTTTCCTGACGTAAACTTGTGATTTGATATCAGCTTCGTACTTTTCTTCTGCACTCCAACCTCTATGCCTTTCTCTGTCTTTCTCATACAGACTTGCCACCTCTGACCATTTTGAGTTAATGATGAGAAACTAGATACGCATTGCTGTCAAGTGTGTGTGGAGTGGTGGCCATGTGGTTTAGAACACTCCTGAGTCTCTGTCTTCTCAGTATTCTCATTTAAATGCAGGATGCGATAGGCATGTTCCCTGTGCAGGCATTTTTTTCTTATTAAATCCTTTGTCCCATAAAGTGACTCTTAAAAGAAAATACAACTTTGCTTTCTCTTCTTTCTTTATTCCAAAATATTCATGAAGCATTTGGGCCTCTGCCCTATGTCAGGCTCATCTCTAGGGATGAAAGGTGACTCCTGCCATCAGGGAGCTTCAGTATGGTAAGAGAGGGAGACTGGCAGCTCCTCCTATACACGTGTTCTTCTTCCTGTTGAAGAATCTGGCACCATGCTCAACTCTTGCATGGGCTTCTAGGGCACTCAGGGATTAAAGGCAAGAGTTTTTTCAGTGGGTCAATTAAAGAAATGGAAGAATAATGAGGGTCTGAACCCCAAAATTGGAACAATCTCCCATTAAGCTGGTGAAATAGCAGCAGTGATTGCCATCTGCTGACACACCATCCACTGGTAGGAAGCAAGGGTTCTAGGCCAGTCAGGCCTCCTGTGAGCTGGGAACCTATCCCAGATTAGAGTAATTAGAGCAACTCCCTGAGCTGGCTTATAATTTGCTTAATCACACTCATTTCACTGAACTATGGTTTTGGCTTAGGTGGTTTTAGGGGGAGAATAATACAAGGTTTGTAGAAAAAGGAAAGGAAGCAATTAAGGAGAGGGAATTCCAACTGATTCTCCTCCCTAGTGAGTTTGAGGTTGGCGGAAAAGGAGGCAAATGACATCAGTGTAAGTAGAAGGAGGCTGATATGGAAAATACAGGCATATCTTGTTAGATTGCATCTGGCTTTATTGCACTTCACAGAGACTGCATTTTCTACAAACTGAAGGTTTATGGAAAGGTTTAAGCAAGTCTGTCAGTGCCATTTTTCCAACAGCATGCGCTCACTTCGTGTCTCTGCATCACATTTTGGCACTTCTCACAATATTTCAAACTTCTTCCTTATTATTATACCTGTTATGGTAATCTGTGATTAGTGATCTTTGATGTTATTATTGTAATCCGTGATTAGTGATCTTTGATGTTACTATTGTAATTGCTTTGGGGCACCATGAACTATACCCATATAAGATGGTGAACTTGATCCATCAATGCTGTGGGTGTTCTGACTGTGCCAGTGATTGATCATTCCCTCATCTCTCTCCCGCTCCTTGGGTCTCACTATTCCCTGAGACTTACAATATTGAAATTAGTTCATGTAATATCCCTCTGACCTCTAAGTGTTCAAGTAAAAGAGAGAGTTGAATATTTCTCACTTTAATTGAAAGCTAGACATAATTACTGTTATTGAGGAAGGCATGTCAAAAGCTGAGACAGGCTGAAAGCTCCGCCTCTTGTGCCAAACAGCCAAGTTGAGAATACAAGGGAAAAGTTCTTGAAGGAAATTAAAAATGCTATTCCAGTGAACTCACGAATGATAAGAAAACAAAACAGCCTTGTTGCTAATACAGAAAAAGTGTGAGTGGTCTGGATAGAAGACCAAACTAACCACAACATTTCCTTAAGCCTAAGCCTAATCCAGAGCAAGGTCCTAACTCTCTTCAACCCTGTGAAGGCTGAGAGAGGTGACGAAGCTGCAGAAGAAGACTTTGAAGCTAGCAGAAGTGGGCTCATGAGGATGAAGGAAAGAAGCCATGCCCATAACATGAAAGTGCAAAGTGAGGCGGCAGATGCTGATGAAGAAGCTGCAGCAAGTGATCCAGAAGATCCAGTTAAGATCATTAATGAAGGTGGCTACACTAAACAACAGGGTTTTTATTTGTTTGTTTTTTAAGAAAAAAAGCTCTCACTCTGTCACCCAGGTTGAAGTGCAGTGGTGTGATCATAGCTCACAGCAGACTCAACTTCCTGGACTCAAGTGATCCTCCTGAGTAGCTAGGACTACAGGTGCACACCACCACACCCAGCTAATTTTTCAAAATTATTTTTTGTAGAGACAAGGTCTCACTATGGTTCCCAGGCTTGTGTTAAACTCCTGGGCTCAAGCAATTTTTTTGCTTCGGCCTCCCCAAATGCTGGGATTACAGGTGTGAGCCACTGCATTTGGCCAACGACAGGATTTCTGTGTAGACCAAACAGCCTTCTATTGGAAGAAGATGCCATCTAGGACTTGCATAGCTAGAGAGGAGAAGTCAGTGCCTGGCTTCAAAGGACAGACAGACTCTCCTGATAGAGGCTAATGCAGCTGGTGACTTTTAGTTGAAGCCAGTGCTCATTCACTATTCGGAAAATCCCAGAGTCCTTAAGAATTACGTTAAATCTCCTCTGACTGTGCTCTATAAATGGAAAAATAAAGCCAGGATGACAGCACATCTATTTACAGCATGGTTTACTGGATATCGTAAGCCCACTATTGAGACCTCATACTCAGAAAAAATACTCTTTCCCAAATATTACTGCTCATTGACAATGCACCTGGTCACCCAAGAGCTCTGATGGAGATATACAAGGAGGTTAATATTGTTTTCATGCCTGCTGACACAATGCCAATTCTGTAGCCCATGGATCAAGGAGTAATTTCAGCTTTCAAGTCTTATTATTTAAGAAATACATTTTTCGTAAGCTATAGCTGCCACAGATACTGATTCCTCTGATGGATCTGGGCAAAGTAAATATAAAATCTTCTAGAAAGGATCCACCATCTAGATGCCATTAAAAACATTTGTGATTCCTAGGAGGAGGTAAAAATATCAACATTAACAGCAGTTTGGAAACGGTTGATTCCAGCCCTCATAGATGACATTGACTTCAGCGGAGGCAGTGACTACAGATATGGTGGACATAGCAAGAGAACTAGAATTAGAAGTGGAGCCTGAAGACGTGAGTGAATTGCTTCAGTCTCATGATAACAGTTGAATGGATAAGGATTTGTATCTTATGACTGAGAAGAGAAAGTGGTTTCTTCACCAGGAATCTACTCTTGGTGAAGATGCTATGAACATTGTTGAAATAATAACAAAGGATTTAGAGTATTTCAGAAACTTAGTTGGTAAAACAGTGGCAGGATCTGAGAGGATTGGCTCCAATTTTGAAAAATGTTCTCTGGGTAAAATGCTATTAATCAGCATCACATGCTACAGAGAAATCTTTCATGAAGGGAAGACTCAATTGATGTAGCAAACTTTATTGTTGATTTATTTTAAGAAATTTCCACAGTCACCCCAACCTTCAGCAACCACCGCCCTGATCAGACAGCAGCCATCAACACTGAGCCAGGACCCACCACCACCGAAAAGATTACAGCTTGTTTAAGGCTCAGATGATTGGTAGCATTTTAAAGTATTTTAAAATTAAGGTAGGTACAACTTAATAGATTCCAGTATGGTGTAAACCTAACTTTTGTCTGCATCAGGAAACCGACACATTGTGACTTGCGGAATCAAACCCACAGTATCTCTGAGGTATTCTTGTAGGTCCTTTGAGTCTTGTTTTTTGAGAATTACTGAGATCACAAAAGGAAGCAGCTGGTAATTTCCGGAAACATTTTTGTATAAGCCCAGAATTTGAATAATGCACCAAATGAAGTGTATTGCATATAGTTAAATATTTATGCTCATATGGCTATAATTTCTTAGCCTGCTCTGCCATGGTCCCATTACTTGATACAATTGTTTTAAAATGATCATTTTCTAGATGTTAGAAAGGCATTGTACAGAAGAACGTGAGAATCACTGTAAACCAAACAAAGGAAATGCAGAAGAGACATTTTCAGCAGAATATTGGAAAGTAAGATTTCCTGAGAGCAGGAACTCAGGCAGCATGAATGAACAAAATGATGCCTCACAACACATCATAGGTGCCCTGTAAATATTGGTTGAGTAACTGAATAAATGTATTTAGTTTACTTAGAGCAGGGGTGTCCAATCTTTTGGCTTCTGTGGGCCACATTGGAAGAAAAATGATCTTGGGCAACACATGAAATACACTAACATTAATGATAGCTGATAGGCTGAAAAAACTATTAGAAAAAAATCTCAAAATGTTTTAAGGAAGTTTACAAATGTGCGTTTGGCTGCATTCAAAGCCGTCCTGGGCTGCAGACGGCCTGCAAGCCACGGGTTGGACAAGCTTGCCTTGGAGGGTATATATTGAATTATTTTATGAAATTAATTAAAATGTGCCTTTTAAGTAAGGAAAATGTAAGGAAAGAAATAAATGGGTGAAGGTTCTGAATGTGGCAAAACATATTTTTCAAGCTTTTATCTGGGAAAACGTTTGTTCCTCTTCTCGTTTCCCATCAGGGACACAGTTTGGTTCCATTTTCTTCCCTGAGATTCAATGATGTGGGTGAGCATTTTTGTAAAATTGTCTTTTCCTGGGTACAGCATTCCTATTTTCTTTTGCTCACCTGTTTAGACAGTGTGAAGAGACAGTATAGGAGAGAGACAAGTGCACATTTAAACTATTGATTATAAACATTATTTTCTCTCAGTTACTTCTAGATCATGAATTTAATATCCACTCCCCTGCCCCCCGATGCAAAGTAGAGACTCAGAAGTGTCAGATTCTGAAGGCTAATTGGAGGCCTTGTTTTTTCACTTACAAATAGGCCCTACCTTGGATCTCTTCTAAACTCTCTTGTCAAGCCATGGGCTGGTTGGTTCTGACTTTATCTGAATGTGGTGTCTTCCTCTGCTCCCATGTTCTAAGCCGTTGCACCCAGGGTGGGGAAAAGGATTGACATTCCCACCTAACCCCAGCCCAGAGTCATTACTCAGACAAGATGTGATGAATCAATATTGCCTTTGGAGGAAGGCACACAAATTTGCCAAAGAAAGGAATGCAGTTCTGGGACCTCCTAGCTGCAGGATTATGTAAATCACTCAACACCAGTAAAGCTGAAGTTGTGAAAGTCAATAATTTTCCATTTGTATTATAGCTAATTAGTCTAAGGAAAATGATGACAGAGGATATATTCCATAATGTCTCAGGAGGTCTCCTGGCTCCAGAGAGGTAGTTTTAACGTACTCACCTCTAAGATGTTACATGTGGATAGCTAGTATTTATGGAGTTGTTCCTATCTTCCAGGCATTAGTCTGAGTGCCTTGAGACAAATTAACTCACTCACTTGAGGTCATTGTTTTCTATTATTTTGACATTTTTACAATGAGGAAACTGTGGCACTGGGAGATTCAATGACTTGCTCAATGTTATACTCTAACTTTCAAAACCTGATTCTACATGTAAGGAAACTGAAATGCTGAGAAATAGCCCAGCTTTTTTACTAAGCTAAATAACAGGAATTTCCCCCTTAACATATATGTATAAGGAATCATTGCTTCCTTTCCTATTGGAATGGATGGTAGCCTCCTCTTCATGCCAGGGGCTAAAGGGTAAGCATTCTCAGGCCTCCTCCTCTTGCCCACTCAGCAGCCTGAAATCTGGGGTCCCAGAACCTCAAATGTAGTCATGGGAGATATGGAGCTATTTTTAATCTTTCAAAAAGCATAAAATAAATTGTCCATTCAGGGGTAATAAAAAAATATGGGCTAATGAGTATATCAGAACAATTTTTTTGATTTGTCCAGAATTTAAATACATATATATGATATATATATATACACACAGACATATATATATGTATATATCATGTTAAATAGTAATTTAGTTATCTCATGTGGATCACTTTTTATGGCAATTATGTGTTTTTAATCTTAAAAATGGGCAATGAATTATCTTCTATATAGAGTTTAGATTAATCCTTCTAAACATGGAATCTGAAGTTATGAGTAGGGGCAAGATAGACATAGACCTGGGGGATAAACCATTGGTGCCTATTGGTCTATAACGTAAGAGAGAAGTGCTGCTAATAGCCAGCAAATGACAACACCGTGTAGGCGAGTGGAAATAGACTTACTGGGGAAGCAAGGAAGTGCTTCCTGGCTGTTGATCTTCCTTACCTTCATTCTTAATCTGCTTTTATTTCAGACAACTGTGAATGTGTTCTTACCAGGATCTCAGGGGACTTTACCAGTGCAATTTGCAAAATGTAATTAGCATGGTGAATTGTCAGGTACCCCCAACACCCATCTCCAAATGATGCATTTCAAAGCCAAACAAAAATGCTATTTTGTACCATCTGCTGTTTGGATTTTCCAAGTCACTGGTCCATTAGAGAGAACTATTGAGCTTTAACCATAAACTGTAGAGCCAATTGAATTGTTTTGTTTTAATTTAATTTTTGAGTAAGTCATGCCTTCACATGGATTATAAATCAAAATGACAAAATGAATTATAATCTGAGAAGTCTCTTTCTCACTTCTGTTCCCTTGTACTGTATATTTTTTTAAATCCCTACCTCTCTACCTGTAGGCCGTCACTTTTGTTAGTTTCCTAGATATTCTTACTGAGTATATTTATCCATATATAAGTAAATACAGATAGTGTTTTTCACACTGTTCCCTCTCTAACACAATAGATAACATATGAGGTATAATAGATAACACAATAGGTAATGTATGTGTGTGTTTGCATGTGTCTGTGTGTGTGTGTGTGTGTGTGCACATATCTATATTCCTTTTAATGAACACTTGGGTTGTTTTCAGACATTTACTATTATATACGGTGCTACATTATGTTATCATGCCAACATATCATTGTACATGTATGCAGGTCTGCCTGTAGAATAAAACTCCTAGAGTAGGATTTTTGGGGTCAAGGGTGGATACATCTGAGATTTCAATAATATTGTCAAATTGCTCCATAGGGATTTTATTCCCCTAAGCAATGTATGAAAATGTGATTTGCTGTGGTCTCCTCAAAAGGAGAATGTTAGGGAAAATGTTCGTTTATCAGCTTGGCCAAAATCTAGATGTTATAAAGTATAATTTTAATTTGCATTTCACCTATTCAAAAAGATGCTCAACTGTTCTCATGATGTTTAAGGGCCATTTGATTGATTTTTCTATCAAAAAAGAAAGGTATTTTACCTTTCTTTGCCATTTTTTTATTGGATTTCTGATAATTTTCTTATTAATTTCTAGTACCTATTTTCATATTAGTGACATTATCTATTGTTTTGTCTGTGTAGGAGTTGAAAATATTTTCTCCAAGTTGTTATTTGTTTCTTAACTTTGCTTATGATTTTTTTTTGTTATACATACAGAAGTTTTCTAATATAGTTGATTTTACCAAACTTTAACTTTATACCCTCTGTGTTTTGAATCATGGTTAGAGAGATGTTTTCCCCACTCCAAGGAAATCACTCATATTTTCTTTTGGCACTAAAAAAACACATTTCATCATGAACAATTTTAAGCATATACAAATAGAGAAAATGGTATAATAGACCCCAGCTACCCATCATTGAGCCTCAACAATTAGGAATATTTGCAAATCTTACTTTACCTATTTTCTCACTCATTTTGAGAATGTTTAAAGCAAACTCCAGATATATTATTTTCTTCATAAGTGCATCTGTATATGTACCAAAAACATGTAAGGATGGACTTCTTAGAATATATCCTCTAAACCATTAAGATACCAACAATTCCTTAAAAAAAATAATGTAAAATTATTTAATAAAATTATTTTGTGTTCAAATGTTCTTTCCTGAAATTTTTATGGCTTTGGTTTTGTGTGTCAGTATGAGGTATGTATCCAACCTTATTGTTTTCCTGGCCACTCAGTTGTCCCAACTCAACTTCTTCAAGTCTATCCTTACTTTACTAGTTTATGTTTATGAACTAACAAATTCTTATATGTATTTGAGCTATGTCTGGACTTTCTATTCTGTTCCATTTGTCTATCTGCTCATATGCTAGTCCTGTCTATACTGTTTTCATTATTGGCACATTATAGAGTTTCACTATTAAGACTAGTCATTGCCCGAATGAAATAGTAAATCACCTACTCTCACTCATACTATATAAAAGTTGAAGAAAATGATAATTTAAAATGTAGACTTTTCAGGTCAGGGAGAGGCCTGGTGATTTAGAAACTGGCAATAAAGAAATGGGAGTCGAATGTGTAACAGTGAATGTGAGCCCTAATGAAAGTACTAGTAATAGCATCCTGCTATTATATAGTTATATATTAATCTCCTAACATACCATGAGAAAGTAAACAGTAATAACATAAAAGCCTGAAGCTGGTAGGCGGGAGGCGGAAGAGGAACCAGTAAAGGAAAAATGTGTTGGTGGTTGAAGCTTGCTCCTCCCTGGGAAATCACCAATCCTGGTTCTTCTTCAGCAAAATGAGAAAGGTCTAGGGTAGAGATGGCTGAAACGTTTGCTTTATGCTGTTCTCTGAGGAGCTGCTGAGAGACATGCTGCAGGGAAGCAAGGCTCGGTAACATGTGTTAAGGAGGACTATGTTATCAGTCCGTTCTGGGCAGATCACAGATCTGGCCAGGCAGCAACCCTGAACCTCAAGGCTACCAGTGCACTGACTTGTGCCTCCGAAGACATGAGAGTGAGCCTCACTGTGCACTTACTAGAAAGACAGAGGAAGGTGTATTTTTCTCAGACTTCTTTCCAGGAGACCCTAAAGACACATTTTTATTGGAAAAAAAAAAAACAAAACAAAAAAAAAACAGAAACAAAAACTAAGAGAAGTGGCTTCTTTTTTTTTTTCTTGGTTACTTTGATATTAGCAAAGAAGTGGCTTCTAATACCAACTTATTGTAGGAAAGACCTCTCAAGTGTTTAGCAGGAACAAGTCATAATACAGGTTTTCTTTTTCTTTTTTTTTTTAATGATCATATCTCCTAGACTCTGTCTACATCTTCACCAAAGCCCAGAGAATGATCAGATGGTCAAAGCATGGTGAAAGGTGGAGGAATGGCCCAGGGTTGGTGTATCATGACTTCATTCCCCTGCAGACACCCTTAATTACTCTTGGCACAGCTTCTAACCTCCTCATCCCCAATTTCCTGCTTATATCCTGGAGATGATCACACCACCCTTACCTCACAGGGATGTGGAGAGGATTAATTAGTTTCGGATGGGAAAGTTCTTTGAAGATGAATCATGTGGTATTTTGAGGCCTCTCAGACCTCAAGTTGGGATAACTGCCTACCACCCAAATGCAGACACTAAGTGGTAAATGGAAATTGATCCGCCTCAGAGCCAGGGGAGTGGGCTTTGCAAACTGAAGAGAACGGTGAAGTCAGCCTCAATCAAGCATTTATTCAATGATTATGTTCCAAGTGTCTATCTTGGACAAATTGTAATGGGCGTTCTTTGGGGGGATTTGAGGGAGTGTTAAGTGGGGGAGTGATGAGCCCTGAAGTGCAAGTGCTGTGCTCGCTGCTGGAGTGATTATTACCCACAGGAGAAGACGGGAAGACAGTGGCCAGACTTGGGAGTGTGTGGACTAGAAGTCATCTTTGCCATCAGTGGATGTGAGCTGCGCATCAGGTACACTGACTCCACATCCTGCACACTGTGAACAGTTTGGGTCATCAGTGCTTCCCCAGTCCTCTCACCTTCCAGGTGGCCCCTCACCAAGTCCTTTGGCCAGCCTCTTCTAGGCACTTTTAGTGAGAAGAATATCTGCATTCATTAATAAAAAAGGAATAGAAAAGAGAAGAATCCCCTTGTTTGGGCCTCTTTCAGTTGTTGTTACATGCCACTACTTTCACAGGTACATCCAAGGTGTGCTTTTTTCAAAAAAAACAAGCTAAGGGGGGCTAATTTTAGGCACTATCAAAGAACACTTTCTCTAGGAGTTTTATGGTCTGGAAATCAGTACAGAATATGAATGAGATCTCAATGTGCATTTCCAGCTGAACTTCTTTTTTAAACTTTTTTTTTCTCTTTGAGGTGGCCTTGAGTGAGGGTAGCAAGGAGTAAAAGAGGGGGAAGAGGAAAGAAAATGAAGAAAGATGGGTACAAGTAAATTTGGAAGGTGCAGGAAAGGGCTTCCCTGGACACACGAGGCTCCTGAGAATATTGTGTCAGTGAGAAGGTCTGGGACTGTGGAAGATGAGAGGCCACCAGAATAATAAGCAGATAGCAGTTCAAGAGTAGGTTCTTAATTTAAGTGAGAAGCCGATGTTCAAGCAGGAATCTAGTGTTGTTTCTTGAAATACCAGATCTTAGAAAGGAAACTACAGGGCCAAACATCATCACACAAATAGGGGATTCCAGTTTTCAGTGAATTTATTATATTCAAATAAACTTACATCTCTGTGTGGATATTGATAGATACTATAGTGTACAATAAAAGGGTACAGCCCAGAATATAGGATAGCCTCAGTGGGCTTCAGTGCTGTGTCCATACCAATATGTGCCCATCTTTCTGAGCTCTTTTTTTGAACCTTGCCCATCTCTCTCTGCTTATTTAATGATGTGCTTTAGTGATGGTAGAAGCAGAAAAAGCTAAATTTGGGCTAAGGTGGTGATATTTATTTGTATGAGATTATAAAATATTCTTCAGCTAGATTTATCTTCTGGTATACTGCTCATTAATATTCTCATTTTCTTATTAATGTCTTCCTTCTCACCCTGATTGGTTTGTAGCATAAATCTAGTTGTTGGTTTCCTATAACTTAATAGATCATAACAATTGCCCTTACTCTTCATAGTAAAGAAGCTACTCTTTGTTCACTGCAGCATTGCCTGTAATACCTCTGCTAAAACAAACCATGATGCTTTGGTCCAGAGTGGCTCTTTTCCTGGTGTTTCTAGCCTAGATTCAAGGCTCAGTCGGGGTCATGGCAGAAACAGCCTGGTATAAACAACCAGTGTTATTTGAGAGAGTTATTTTATTTTTTTATTTTTTATTTTATTTTTTAAATTTTTATTGTATTTTAGGTTTTGGGGTACATGTGAAGAACATGTAAGATTGTTGCATAGGTACACCCGTGGGAGTGTGATTTGCTGCTTTCCTCCCCTTCACCTATATCTGTCATTTCTTCCCATGCTATCCCTCCCCACCTCCCCACCTCCCACTGTCCCTCCCCTATTTCCCCCCAACAGACCCCTGTGTGTAGTGCTCCCCTCCCTATGTCCATGTGTCCTCATTGTTCATCACCCACCTTTGAGTGAGAACATGTGGTGTTTGATTTTGTGTTCTTGTGTCAGTTTGCTGAGAATGATGGTTTCCAGGTTCATCCATGTCCCTACGAAGGACATGAATTCATCGTTTTTGATGGCTGCATAATATTCCATGGTGGAATTACCCAGTCTAAGGCATTTCTTTATAGCAGTGTGAGAGCAAACTAATACACACGCAAACTCAGCACAAACAGGAAAAAAAAAGGCAAAAGCTGTAATCTTCCTGGTTTGTAAGCTCAGCTGCAATAGTTAAGATGTTTTGGGTGAGCAAGTATTTGAGAAAAATCTCTGTCATTCTACTAGCTCATGATAAGATAATGAAGCAGACTTTTATTCCATACACAACAAAGAATATTTACAAAAATAGCTTTGAAAATCTCATTAAACAAATATAAATAATCATGAGAAACAGAAACCCAAAGGATTAAAAATAATATGATTTCCAAGTTACCATATTATAATATCAAAATGTACGGTTTTCAAACCAGCAAAACACAAGGCAGGCAAAAACTATCACTCATTAACAAGATAACAAATTAACAGAAACAGTCTTAGAGGTATCCTGGGTATTGAAAAACAAAAAAGTCTTTAGGCTGGGTGACATGACTCATGCCTGTAATCCCAACTGTTTGGGAGGCTGAGGCAGGTGGATCATCTGAGGTTGGCAGTTTGAGATTAGTGTGACCAAAAACAAGAAACCCTGTCTTTACTAAAAATACAAAATTAGCCAGGTGTGGTGGTGCATGCCTGCAATCCCAGTTACTCAGGAGACTTAGGTAGGAGAATCACTTGAACCTGGGAGGCAGAGGTTGGGGTGAGCCAAGATCACACCATTGCACCACAGACTGGGAAACAAGAGCCAAACTCCATCTTAAAAAAAAAAAGTCTTGAAGTCAACTGACTTAAATATGCTGAAAAACAGAGTAAACCATAAAAAAGAAAAAAAATGGGAAAATGATGTCTCATCAAATAGAAAGTATCAAGAGACAACAATTACAAAGTAAACATGAAAATCTGAAGTCAAAAATTAAAATCACTGAAATAAAAAATTTACCAGAAAGATTCTACAGCAGATAAAGGTAGAAAGGAAGAAAAGAAAACAAATCAGCAAAGTTTAAGTCTATTCAATTTTAATTATTTAGTCTGACTAGGAGAGATGAAAAAGAATTAACAAAAATTAGAAGCACCTAAGATACTAATGAGAAATAATTAAATTGCCATCACAAGCATTATGGAAACTCTAGAAAAAAGAGGGAGAGAAAGGCTCTGAAAAAATATTTGAAGGAATAATGGCTGAAAAAATTCTAGAGATTATAAAAGTTATGAATTTATACATCCAAAAATATAACTGAGTTCAAAATTATATATGCTCAAATACCTCCACACATTACAAACTTTCAAAAGCTAATGACAAAAAAAGAATCTTAAAAATAGTACTAGAGAAAAGACCCATCATATACAAAGTTTTCATAGTAAAATTGACAGCTAATTTCTTGCTAAAATCAGTCATGGGACAGCAGTATGACATATTTAAAGTGGTAAAAGAAGAAAAGCAACAAAGGAGTCTATTTTCAGCAAAATGTTCTTCAAAGATAAATGAGACACCAAGACCTTTCTATATTTTAAAAAATTTGTACAGAGTTTATTACTAATAGATCTGCTCTGCAATATATGATAAAGGCTATCTTTTTGGCTGAAATAAAAAGACACACTAGAAAATAACTTAAGGCCATATTAAATGAATGAATAACAGTAAAATACATGGAAAAACATAAATGCCACTTTTAAAATATTTCTATTCCATAACTTATTTCATCTTTTAAAATTCTTTTATTTTCTTTTTTGAGATGGGGTCTTGCTCTGTCTGGAGCAGGACAGGCTGGAGTGCAGTAGTGTGATCTCGGCTCACTGCAACCTCTGACTCCCGGGTTCAAGTGATTCTCCTGCCTCAGCCTCCCAAGTAGCTGAGACTATAGGTGCATGCCACCACATCTGGCTAATTTTTTGTATTTTTGGTAGAGACAAGGTTTCACCATGTTAGCCAAGATGGTCTCGATCTCCTGATCTCATGATCCACCTGCCTTGGCCTCCCAAATTGCTGGTCACCATGACTGGCTTAAAATTCTTTTTATATGTGATTCAGAAGACTAATGCATAAAAGTAATTATAAATCTGTTAATTTCATGCAGTGCATAATTATATAAGTTGGAAACACATATAGTTGGAGAAACAAATCTGTATGGAATCAACTGTTTTAATAAAACCAAATTTCAAGTGGTATTAATTTATTACACATGGTCATACATTCACGAAATTACTTATAATCCTCGATTACTGAAAGAATAAAGTCAAATAGGAATTTAGAAGGAAATAAAAACTGTAGACTAGAAAAATATCAATAGAATAAAAATGAAATAAATAGACTGAATTTGAAAAAGATATACAACAGAAAAATAAGCACCAAATGTTGGAATTCTATTTTTGGAAATACTTTAAATAGAATAAATTAAACTGGATGATTACAGTGCAAACATTGACAGAGTGGTTTAAGAAACATAAATATAATCCAACTTTGTGTTATCTACAAGAGACTCTCATTAGTTTTCTCTTTAGGTTGTAAATAAAAGAATTACTAAAGATACTTTGTATAAATAGTAACCAAAAGAGCTGGGGTGGCTACACTTCAGCAAAATAAACGTTAAGACAAAAGTGTTACAAGTGACAAAGGAGGACATTATATATTGAAGAAATGTAAACCTATCAATAAGATATAACAATTGTAAATATATATGCCTAACAAAGATCCCAATATATGAAACAAAAAAAAAGGCAGCTAATGACAAGTAGAAAGTTATACAATCAGATTTGTTGACCTAAATATACTAACTCGACCTGGCAGTCATGTACAAGAACTCTATTTCACATTTCTAGAAAAAGAAATTAATTTGGTTCAGAGTCTGTGAACTGGCTTCCAGAAATTAATTTAGCAATCTTAGTCTATGGAATACCTACTTTTAAAAAAAGATTTCTGCATAATATCACACTCAATTCAATGTTTCTAGTATATTTATCATTATAAAGCCATAAAAGTATAACTTTAAACTATTTCCACTTTCATCAATGGACAATCATTAATCTATTGCCTGTCTCTATTGATTTGTGTTTTATAGATTTTTTTTTTTTTGAGACAGAGATTTGCCCTTGTTGCCCAGGCTGGAGTGCAACGGCTCCATCTTGGCTCACTGTAACCTCTACCTCCCAGGATCAAGCAATTCTACCTCAGCCCCCGGAGTAGCTGGGATCACAGGCATGTGTCACTACACCTGGCTAATTTTTTGTATTTTTAGTAGAGATAGTGTTTCTCCGTGTTGGTCAGGCTTGTCTTGAACTCCTGACCTCAGGTGACCCACCCGCCTCAGCTTCTCAAAGTGCTGATATTACAGGCAGAGCCACCACACCCAGTCAATGGATATTCTTTTAAAACTGCATTATTGGCTGAGCGAAGTGGTTCACCCTTGTAATCCCAGCACTTTGGGAGGTCAAGGTAGGTAGATGACCTTAAGTCAGGAGTTTGAGACAAGCATGGCCAATCTGGTGAAACCCCATCTCTAATAAAACTACAAAAATTAGTCTAGCATGGTGGTGGGTACCTCTAATCCCAGCTACTCAGGAGGCTGAGACAGGAGAATCACTTGAACCTGGGAGGCAGAGGTTGCAGTGAGCCAAGATCACATCACTACACTCCAGCTTGGGCAACAGAGAGCAAAACTCTATCTAAAAACAACAAACCTGCATTATTGTGGAATAATTAACATTTTGTATCTATGCAATGGTACAGTCTGTCATGTTTCAATCTGGTTTCTTTCATTTACCATAATGTATTTGAGATAGATAATGTATTTGAGGTAGATTATTCTCCTTATGTATTAGAAAATGTATTTCAGAGTAAAAACTAAATCTACATTGATTGCTTCATATTTTTGCCTCTTTTTCTCTTTACAAATGGCAAGTCAACTATTAGCAAAAATATTTATTAAACATTAATAATAATACGGTTGGCTGCATATGGTTGCAAATGGCTGTTATCCAAGCACTTTGGCAAGCCGAGGTGGGTGGATTACTTGAGGTCAAGAGTTTGAGACCAGCCTGGCCAACACAGTGCAATGCCATTTCTACTAAATACAAAAACTAGCTGGCATGGTAGTGTGCGCCTATAATTCCAGCTACTCAGAAATCTGACACATGAGAATCTAGCAAACCCAGAAGGCAAAGATTGCAATCAGTCTAGATCATACTAATAAACTCCAGCCTGGGTGAGAGCGCAAAACTGTCTCAAAAAAAAAAAAAGAAAGAAAGAAAGAAAGAAAAATATAGTTCAAAGAAATAACATCTAGGGTTTGGTTACACAATAGAGTAACTACTTAACAATAATTCATTGTATGTTTCAAAATAGCTAAAAGAGAAGATTTGGAATGTTCCCAACACAAAGAAATTGTAAATGTTCTGGAACCCAGCCTTAAAATTTTTTAAAATAAATGTTTCAGCTGATGAATATCCCAATTACTAAGCTTAATTACACATTGTATGCCTGTATCAAAATATTACACGTATCCTGCATGTAAATACAAAATATATCCATAAAAATTAAAAGTAAACAAAAATAAATAACTACCAAATAAGATAAACTTCTAATTTTTGAAAAGATCAAAAACTTTGAAAAGCATATCAAAAAAGGTAGTTAATGTTAAATCACTTATAAGACTGAACTTTAGGTAGTCTAACAAAAATGTGGTTAGAGTCAACTTTTGCTTTGTATAATTCTTCATTTTAATTAATGTTCCAGGGCACAGAAAAATAACACCTGCTTTCCAGAAGAATCAGAGAGTTTCAGTGTTGAACAGTAACACTTTATCTTCTCTTTCTGGGTCTCACTTTCATCTTTGGTCATCAAGGAGTATGATTAGCTAATGGCTGCCTGCTCTAAGAGGTTATGGAGTGCTCTTCATCCCTTGGGCTCTAGTCAAAGATGTGAGTTTGTGATCCCTGAAAGCCAACACCAGACCCATCCAGAATGACCATAATGCCACAGTTTTTAAAAGCCAAGCCCCAAGTTTTTTATCCACAAATATTCACAATTGCTTTCTGGTACATGGTAGACTCATGGGAGGTGCAGGTAGCCTCTTAGGAAAACAGATCACCCTGTTCACTGACAATAAGGCAGACTTAATCAGCATAGATATGGGGACCTCCACACCTTGAAAAGTCAAATAGTTTGGGGAAGGTGGCCATCTAATTCTAATTCTTCTGATTCTAGGCACAGCCGACCATAGCCGGCACAGCCGACCATAGCCACCACAGCCCCAGGAGAGGACTTCAGGGAGTTTAGGATTCATACATGTTTACTAACCATATGTATGGTTAGTTCAACAAGCCACATCTACAAAACCACATTTGGTATTTGCAAAAACTTGCCCATCTTTCTTTTTCATAGAGATGGAAACTTGCCCAGGTAGCAGTTCAGTCAGACTATCCACCATCCCTGGAAGATGAACTTGTCATTATGAGTTGTAATCCAGCTGACAATACTCAGAGCTCTCAGAAATATAGCTATCTTCTTTGCAGTCCATTTTCATACTAAATTTAGTCCCCCCTGCCATTTTGATGGTTGGCTGGCCTTATCCACCTTTTGTGCAGCCTTAGAAGCAGCATCTGTATGATGCTTGATACCCAGCTGCCACATCTTGTCCTCTACACACGGCAACATGAAGCCAATTTTAATCAACACCAGTGTGTGGTTCACCCACATGCTGCTTATACAATAACCCAATGACTATGGTTCTCTATAAATTTGTGGGCTTCAAGTTTCTTAATGTTATCATGTTTTAGCTATTTTTGTTTTCACCTCAGCTACATACCTTCCCTTCCATGGTGATGAGTGAGCTGAGAGAAGCACATGAACCAAACCACTGTCTGAACGCAGATCCCCAACAGGCATCCAATCAGATCAGGTAGGATCCTACAAAATCTGATGGGGATTGCAGTGTCTTCTTTAAGTGCATCTTTTTGACCCAGCAAGTTTTAGTTGGTTGCCCCCTGAATCAAAAGCTGTTATTTGTGCTTAGACCCTTCAAGTTTGTTGTGCTCCATGGTGTGCTCAGTCCCATGATGACCACAAAAGTGCCTATGGCCTACTGGCTAGCTGGTCTCAGGAAAAGGCTGCCTCAAGCTTTAGGTCTTTCTTCTACAACTCCAGACATTCTTCCTCATGCAGCATCTGTTGCCACTGCTTCTGCCCTTGGGCTTTCTGTTTACATGGTTCCCGAGTTTCTTGGTTTCCAAGCTGGCCATGCTATTGCCACAGCTCAGCTCTCAGGGGCTTCCATGAGCTCCAGCCACACTGGCCTGGAATCCAAGCATAACATCTGAGCATGCAGAGATGCCCACCACACCTTCAATCTCATGGCCTTGGGTTTATACTCTGTGCTCCTGCTGGTCATGCCACAATGATAGCCTCTGTGGGGTCCCAGACACTGCCCCTTGATTGCCTTCTTCACTGTGACAGCTGATATTGTAGTAGCATCTTTTTCTGAGCTGAATGTGTTGCCCATTTTAAATTTTTGATTGCTGAATAGTATTCTATTGTATACATATAGTTTTCTTTTCTCATTAGCTGTTTGCGTTGTTTCCACTTTGGGTTACTATAAATACTGTTGTTATGAGCATTAACATGAGTCTGTGTTTACATTAGTTCTATTATTTAAGTAGAATGGCTGGATTATAATTCTACATATGACAGTCTGAAAAGCTACCAAATTGTTTTTCGAAGTGGCTACATTAGTTCACATTTTTACGAGTAATGTACAGGGAGTCTGTATTCTGCCCCTTCTTGCTATCACTTACTGTTGTCTATTGTTTGAGAACAGCCATTCTAGTGGGTGTGAAGTTCTATGGCACTGTAATGCTGGCAAGAATAACCATGACTAATAATACTGTACATACTTGAATTATACATCTTCCTTGAAGATATCCAGTTTGCCTTTTCAATAGATTGTCTTTTGTTAATGAACAGTAAGAGAAGTTTGTGTCTAGACAGAAGCCCATCATCAATCAGATGTATCATGTGTATCTATTTTATTGCTTTGGGTGGCTTCTCTTTTAATTTGAACAGATAAATAAACAAAGGGATAACAGCCAGTCTCTACAGAAAAATCTCTGAATACAGAAGTCCCAAACAGTCAAGTCGTAAGTTACAGCTGTCCTAACTGTTGCCTCAGCTTCCAAGTTAGAATTATACCGAGAAACCAAGCATACAGTCTTACCAAAAAAATAGGATATTCAGCTTCTGGTGAGCCTTTCTACATCTTCCCCATGTCAACAGCCTACAATAGGGACACATCTAAAATCTTACATCTTTTTTTCACTATAAAACTTATTCATTCTTCTTCTGATTTTTGA
>CAUYLG010027722.1:0-40825 GCA_963573385.1 Cacajao melanocephalus | reverse complement strand
CTTCATGACCAAAACACCAAAAGCAATGGCAACAAAAGCCAAAAAAGACAAATGGGACCTAATCAAACTCCACAGCTTCTGCACAGCAAAAGAAACAATCATTAGAGTGAACTGGCAACCAACAGAATGGGAAAAAGTTTTTGCAATCTACCCATCTGACAAAGGGCTAATATCCAGAATCTACAAAGAACTAAAACAGATTTACAAGAAAAAAAACAAACAAGCCCATTCAAAAGTGGGCAAAGGATATCAACAGACACTTTACAAAAGAAGACATATATGAGGTCAACAAACATATGAAAAAATGCTCATCATCACTGGTCATTAGAGAAACGCAAATCAAAACTACATTGAGATACCATCTCACGCCAGTTAGAATGGTGATCATTAAAAATCTGGAGACAACAGATGCTGGAGAGGATGTGGAAAAATAGGAACACTTTTACACTGTTGGTGGGAGTGTAAATTAGTTCAACCATTGTGGAAGACAGTGTGGTGATTCCTCAAGGACCTAGAAATAGAAATTCCATTTGACCCAGCAATCACATTACTGGGTATATACCCAAAGGATTATAAATCATTCTGTTATAAGGACACATGCACACTTATGTTCATTGTGGCACTGTTTACAATAGCAAAGACCTGGAACCAACCCAAATGCCCATCAATTACAGACTGGACAAGGAAAATGTGGCACATATACACCACGGAATACTATGCAGCCATAAAAAAGGATGAGTTCATGCCTTTGTAGGACATGGATGAATCTGGAAACCATCATTCTCAGCAAACTGACACAAGACCAGAAAGTCAAACACTGCATGTTCTCACTCATAGGTGGGTGTTGAACAGTGAGAACACATGGACACAAGGAGGGGAGCATCACACACTGTTGTCTGTTTGAAGGGGCAGGGGAGGCACAGCTGGGGGATGGGGAGATTGGGGAGGGATAACATGGGGAGAAATGCCAGATATAGGTGATGGGGGGAGGGAGGCAACAAACCACATTGCCATGTATATACCTATGCAACAATCCTGCATGATCTGCACATGTACCCCAGAACCTAAAGTACAATTAAAAAAAAGAAAAAAAAGAAAATTCCAAAAAAAAGTGCTTACTAAATAAATGGGTACATAAGAGGCTCTAATAAAAATGTTGCAATAAAAAAAAAGAAAAGATATATAAGTTGGGAAATTTTTTACAATGTTGACAAAGATGAATAAGTCCATAGAGCATAATTTTGCGACCTTGGTGATATTGACATTTGGGGCCATATAACCCTTTGTTGAGGGGGACTGTCTTGTGCATTACAGGATGTTTAGCAGGAGCATGCCTGGTCTCTTCCACTAAGTGCTAGTAGCACCCTTTCCCCCAAATATGACAACTGAAAATATCTCTGGTTATTGTAACTGCTGGTTATTTACAGCATTGTAAAAATGTCCCATAATCACTGCCACAGAGGCTACACTTGATGTTGATCTCAGCACTGCTATACCTGCACAGCCACTCCAGAACCCTTGAAATTGAGTACAGAACTCGCAATTCCAACCAAATATGAGCATGTTGCTCTGAGAGGTTGCAGCTTTTCAGCTTTGTCTTAGTAGAAGATATATGTAAAAACTCAAAGGAAAAATGCAATTAACAGTGACTCAGCCCTTTAATTGTATTAAACCCTCAAGAGACCTCCCAAAGAAAACAGTAAATCCAACTCTTGAGTATTGTGGCTTACAGCCATTCCTAGTGAAGAGTGAAAGAAACCCTCCTGCTGGGAGATCTCTGGTCAAATTGGGAATCTTATATTAGTTAGGGCTCTGCAAATAGAGTGGCTTTCTACTGATGCTTGGATTTTCCCATAAGATCAAAAGCCTGAACTCTGGATTTCTTAAAAAGAAATGATCAGAGACCTACACTAAAGTCTGAATAGAGTCATTAAGGCTGCCTGATTTCCTTGAGTTTCTGTCATCTCTTGCTAGGGCTGTTGCTTTTTCCAGTAACAAAATCTGTTGAAAAGAAAAGAAAAGAAAAGAAAAGAAAAGAAAAGAAAAGAAAAGAAAAGAAAAGAAAAGAAAAGAAAAGAAAAGAAAAAAGAAAAAGGCCAGGTCTGGTGGCTCACGCCTGTAATCCCAGCTACTTGGGAGGGTGTGGCAGGAGAATCGCTTGAACACAGGAGGCAGAGGTTGAGGTGAGCCTAGATTGTGTGGTTGCACTCCAGCCTGGGTGACAAGAGTGAGACTGTCTCAAAAAAAAAGCCTGAATGTTTAAGTGTTGCAATGAAAACTGGCCAAAAAACAATCGCTGAAATAAATGCTTGTTTGAGAATATCTAGCAGTGAAGCAAGGATTTTTTAAAAATTATGATCTGTTTTTGCTATTAGAATGCTGGCTGAAAATGCCTGTTAGTATTAAAAAACTATCTTTTGTTATTTAAATTGTCCATATCAAATGATATTAATAAAGAATTTTTTCTCCGCTGATTAGTTAGATAAATGGAAAATAATTTAAAAAATGTTTTACATAGAGATACCAGAAACGAAACAAAGCATGGAGAACAGGGTTTCTCAGCTGCAACACTATTGATATTTTGGAGCAGATGATCATTTGTTACACAGGAGGCTGACCTGTGCACTGTCGGATGTTTAGCAGTATCCCTGGCCTCTGCCCTCCAGATGACAGTAGCACTAACATCACAGACCCTTCTCAATTTCCCCTGTTATTAACATTTTAAATAGTGTATACATTTGTTACAATTGATGAGACAATATTTATAGTCATTATTCATAAAGTCCATAGTTTACAGTAGGTTTCAATTTTTGTAGTGTACATTATAGATGTTTTGACAAATTTCATGACATAAATACAGCATGGTAATATTGTACAGAGTAGTTTAAATGCTCTAAACATCCCGTTTGTTCTGCCTGGTCATTCCTCCTCCCCACTTTGAATCCCTGGCAACCACTAATCTTTTTAAGACCTCTATAGTTTTGCCTTTTTATGAATGTCATACACTTCAAATGTGTATGTAGTATGTAGTATGAACACAGTATGTAGCTTTATCACATTGGTTTTGTCCACTTAGCAACATGCACTTAAGGTTCCTCCATGTCTTCCTGTGGCCTGATAACATTTATTTTTACATTGGAATAATATTTCTTTGTATGGATGCACCAGAATTTATTTCTCCATTCATTTATCGAAGGACATCTTGGTTGCTGTCAAGTTTTAGCAATTATGAATAGAGGTGCTATACATATTCATGTGCAGGTTTTTTTTGTGTGGATTTAAGTTGCCAATTCATTTGGTTATTTATGAGGGAAATGTGTTGCTGGATCATATGTAAGAAAATGTTTAGTTCTATAAGAAACTACCAAAAAGTCTTTCAGAGTTAGCTGTACCGTTTTCACTCCTACCTGCAATGAATGACAGTGTCTGCCACTTTGTATCTTCACTAACATGTATTGTCAGTATTTTGGATTTTTGCCGTGTTAATAGGTGTGTATTGATATCTCATTGTTTTTATTTGAAACTGCCTACTAACATATGGTATGGAACATCTTTTTCATGTGCTTATTTGCCATCTGTATATCTTCTTTGGTGAGATGTCTGCTCAAACCTTTTATCTATACTTTAATTGCGTTGTTTGTTTTTTACTTTTGGGTTTTAAGATTTCTTTGCGTGTTTTGGATACCCGCCCTTTATCAGATGTGTGTTTTACAAAAATTTTCTCCCAGTCTCTGGCTTGTCATTTCATTCTTTTAACTTTTTTGCAGAACAGCAGTTTATAATTTTAATAGAGTCCAATTTGTCAGTTTTTTTTTTCATTTATGGATTATGCTTTTGGTGTTGTATCTAAGAAGTCATTGCCAAACCTAAGATCACCTAGATTTTTACCTGTGTAATCTTCTAGGAGTTTTATACTTTTGCATTTTACAGTGAGGTCTGTAATCCATTTCATGTTAATTTTTGTAAAAGGTGTAAAGTTGTGTCCAGATTCTTTTTTTTTTTTTGTTCATGAGAATGTCCAGTTGTTCCATTCCAAGTTGTTGAAAAGACTATCCTTTTTCCATTAAATTGCCTTTACTCAGTTGTCAAAGATCAGTTGACTATAAAGACACTCCTTGACTTGTGATAGGATTGTGTCTGGATGAACCCATCATGTCATCAATATTGTAAATCAAAAATGAATTTAGCCAGGCTTGGTGACTCATGCTTATACCCCCAGTGCTTTGGGAGGCTGGATGGGAAGATCACTTAAGGCCAGAAGTTCCAAACCAGTCTGGGCAACACAGCAAGGTCCTATTTTTATGAAAAATTTTTTGAAAATATTAGGCTGGTTTGGTGCCTCAGCATGGGCAATAGAGCTAGACCCTGTGTTCCGCAAAGAAAAAAATTCATTTAAAACCATGATAAATCCATTGTAAAGTTGAAAATAGTAAGTCAACATTGTAAGTGAGAGATCATCTGCACTGTGTGTCTATTTCTGGACTCTGTTCTGTTCCATTGATCTGCTTGTCTATTCGTTTGACGATGCTACACTGCTGTGATTATAGTAGCTTTACATAGGTCTTGAAATCAGGTACTATCAGCTTCCAACTCTATTCTCCTTCTAAGTTGTGTTAGTTATTTTGGGTCGTTGCCTTTCTATGTAAACTTTAAATTGGTTTGTAGAAAATCATGAAATCACTAGCTGAGATTTTGATTAGGATTGCTTTGGATCTATAATTCAAAGTAGAAATAAATGACATTCTTTTTGTCCTTGTACAAGAAATATCTCTCCATTTGTTTAGATCTTGTTTGATATCTTTCCTTAGAGTCTTATAGTTTTCTTCATATAGAGCTTGTACATATTTTGTTAGGTTTTAAAAAGCATGTTTTGTAATTACCAATTATTGGAGAATTTTTCTGTATCTTTTTGTTGTTGATTTCTACTCTAATCCCATTTTGGTCACAGAACACGCTTTAAGGATTTTATTTTTACTAATTTGCTAAGTTTATTTAATTTATAAAACCACTGAAAACCCAGCAAATAACATATTATTTTTAATTACACAGGAAACATTTATAAAGGGGGACCATATTGTCTCCTTTAGTTTTGTTCTTTTAGGTGTTCATTGTTCTCTGGAATCTGTAGGTTTAGATTTTTTGCCAGACTTGGTATGTTTTCAGCTATCATTTTTTTTTAAATAGTGTTTTGTGTATGCACTACACGAACTTTTCTTTTGACCTTCTGATGACATATAGTCTGTATCTACAGGTCACTGGATCTTTGTTAATTATTTTTCTGTTTGTCACATTACATTTTTCATATTTCTCTCTCTTCTATTGCAACTACTTTCCTCTGTCATCTTTAAATTCCCCATTAAGTCCATCTATTAAGGTTTTGTTGTAATTTTGTTATATATTTACATTTTTCAGCTACAAAATTTTCACTTTATTCTTCTTAATTTTTTTCTATTTCTTTGCTTAGACTTTATATTTATTTTAAGAGTGTGTATCACTACTTGTTAGAGCATTTTCTTAACTCGTTAAAGTCTTTGTTTAGATATTTCAATATCTGCACAATCTTGGTGACAGTTTTTGCTTTTTTCATTTGAGTTGAAATTTTCTCAATTCTTTATATTCTGAGTAATTTTTCATAATATTCTATACAATTTAATATTATGTTATGCTATTCTATATAAAACATTGATATTTTTGTTTTGTTAGAAAGAAATATTTTTGCTTTACAAACAGTTGACCAAGTTGGGCTCAGGCAGAAAGCTCCAACCAGCATTCTCTGAGTTGTGATTCTAATATTAGTTTAGTTTTCCAACCATTGCAATGCCAATTCTAATCTATTCCATACATTCACCAAGTCCAGGTCTTTGGTAATGTTCTATCAAGTCAGTTTTCAAACATTATGTATGTTTTCTAAAGTCAGAGCTACTAATGCTCAGCTCAGAGGTGAGTTTACAAACAAATTTAAAAGGCTTTTCTCCTGAGTTCAACAATTTGCACTATTGCTGAGGCACATTCCGGTTTGTGGGGCCTACCTTTTTCTTGTTCTTGAGACAAAATTTGGATCTCAATTTATCCCATTCTGCTGCACGTTCCTGAAACTACATCCATATTTGAGACTAAGAAGTAGGAAAATAGAGAGGAAGAAAAAAGTAAGTGGGCATTTTTCTCATCATCTAATGCCCACAGCTCACTGGTCACTGAAGAAATCCCTTTTACTCCCCTTCTTTCCTTAGAAATATATGTTCTTGCATATCACTGTAGCTAGTGTTGCTGAAGCTTCCACAGGACTATTTGGATCCTAGGGCACACAGTGTAGAGACAAGGAAGAGACAGAGGAAAAGAAAATGGTGACTTTTTATACTTTCTCTAAGCACTAGAGCATTTCTTTCTTGCTCTTCAAGACAGAACTGTTGAGTTTTTTTCTGGATCTCTCTATCTCTGCATTAATTTTCTCTTCCAAATTTCAGACTGCATTGAAATAAGGCTGGGACTACCACAAGGAAAAATTATAGAATACTGGTATTCTTCTTCTATCTTCTTGTCACTTTTTACCTTGCTATATCTTTAAATAGCTGTCTGATGCATTCTTTCTAGGTTTCATGGCTTAAATTGGGAGATTATAAAAGTAGACAGTATTCACTCAGTCCTAGAAGCAGAACTTCTAGAACTTATTTTAAAGTATGTTGTTACCTTGTTGGATTTTTTTTTAATTATGAGTTTTCACAACAATTGAGTTAACTTTCTACCTACCTTATATTTAATACATTCTTCATATAATACTCTTCTCAGAACTAATGGGAATATGTTCCAAGATGGAGTCCTGAAAGTGCTGATAGTATTTAATGCTATACTGTTTTTCCCTATATGTACATACATCTGATAAAGTTTAATTTAAAAGTTAGGCACAGAGAGATTGACAGCAATAAGTAATAATAAAATAGAACAATTATAACAATATATTATAATAAAGATTACATGAATGTGCTCACTCTCTTTCAAAATATATTAATTTACTATACCAAGGTCAACTGAAACTGAAGAAAACAAAACCTCGCATAAAGGGGGACTAATGTATAGGCAGATTCCATCTCAGGGAGAAAAATAGAGAAGGGTATAACCTATTTCAGTGAAAGACAGAGAATTTTACAAGTTTTCACACATCTTTATGAACTAAAGTTTAGATATTCAGTATGATTCCTCTAAATATAATGAGATTGAATTGAATGTGACTAACATCTGCCAAAATTATAGACAATTTAGCCATTTTTCAGATAAAGTTAATGGTTTGGTAAGTATACTATATTTTCTTTCTTTCATTTTTTTTTTTTTTTTTTTTGAGACAAGGTCTCATCATTCTGTTGCTCAGGCTGGAATGCAATAATGCAATCCCAGCTCACTGCAGCCTCTACCTTCTGGGCTCAGGTGATCCTTTCATCCTAGCTTCCCAAGTAGTTGGGACTACTGGCATGCACCACCATGCCTGGCTAATTTTTTATAATTTTTGTAGAGACAGGATTTCACCATGTTGCCCAGTCTGGTCTCTAACTCCTGGGCTCAACTAGTCTGCCTGCCTCAACCTCCCAGAGTGCTAGGATTACAGACATGAGCCACCATACTTGGCCTAGTACAGTATATTTTCGAGTGCTAGAGTATTTATACATATTATTACTCATTAAACTTAATGTAATCCTGCAACAAATTTTGAATGTACTATTTCTGTTAATACAAAGAAGGAAAATGAGGATTTAAAGATTAAGCAATTTGCCTTGGGTTACACAGTCTGAAAATGGCATAGCTTGGGCTTTGTTTCAATTCTTTCTGAGTCAAAAGTTCTGAAGCATGTGATAAGGCAAATATTTGGATTGTATGAAAGTTTCACTAAGATGGGGAGGAAAGTTATGAAACTAAAAATTAGGGAAGACTAGAAAGATAATACATAGAAATAGTGAATTGGATTTTAACATAAAAACTGACCAAAATAATAAAAGTAATAAGTATACCTTAGTCATACTTACGTTTTGACAAGAGTCATTTTTTAGTTTCCAAATATTTTCCTGGAAGATAGTTAAGGTTTTATAACATTGTCATTTTAACCCATTACTGATAATACATATAAATAATAAAGACTTTCAGAAGTTTTTAGTTTTAAAATATATTTTTTAATGTTTCTTTGCACAGGTCCGTAAAAAATATATCGGGGGGTGCTGGCCAGACAGCCGTATAAGAACAGCTTTGCAGCTCCCAGCTAGATCAACACAGAAGGCAGGTCATTTCAGCATTTCCAACTGAGGTACCTGGTTCATCTCATTCAGACTGGTTAGATAGTCGGTGCTGTCCATGGAGGGCAAGCAGAAGCAGGGTAGGGGTTGCCTCACCCAAGAACTGCAAAGGGTTGGGGAACTGCCTCCCCTAGGCAGGGGAAGCTATCGGGGACTGTTTCATGAGGGACAGTGCTATCCAACCTAGATACTATGCTTTTCCCACTGTCTTCACAGCCTTCACACCAGGAGATTTCCTAGGTGCCTACACCATCAGGGAACTGGGTTTCAAATACAAAACTGGGTGGCCATTTGGGCAGACACTGAGCTAGCTGCAGGAGTTGTTTTCCATACCCCAGTGGCACCTGGAATGCCAGCAAGACAGAACTGTTCACTCCCCTGGAAAGGGGTTGAAGCCAGGGAGGCAAGTGGTCTTGCTCAGCCGATCCCACCCCCACAGAACCCAGCAAGCTAAAATCCACTGGCTTGAAATTCCCACTGCCAGCACAGCAGTCAGAAGTCCACTTGAGATACTCATGCTAGGTGGGGTGAGGGGCATCTGCCATTACTGAGGCTTAGTAGGCAGTCTTCCCTTTATAGTGTAAACAAAGTTACTGGGAAGTTCAAATTGCGTACAGAACCCACCCCAGCATGGCAAAGCTGCTGTGGCTGGAATGCCTATCTAGGTTCCTCCTCTCTGGGCAGGGCATCTCTGAAAGGAAAGTAACAGCCCCAGTCAAGGACTTATAGATAAAACTCCCATCTCCCTGGGACAGAGCACCTGGGGAAAGGGGCAGCTGTGGGCACAGCTTTACCAGACTTAAATATTCCTACCTGCTGGCTGGCCCTGAAAAGAGCAACGGATCTCCCAACACAGTGCTCAAGCTCTGCTAAGGGACAAATTGCCTCCCCAAGTGTTCTTGATCCCCATGCCTCCTGACTGGGAAACACATCCCAGCAGGGGCCAACAGAGACCTCATACAGGAAAGCTCTGGCTGGCATCTGCCTCTCTGAGACAAAGCTTCCAGAGGAAGGAGCAGGCAGCAATCTTTGCTGTTCTGCAGCCTCTGCTGGTGATATCAAGGCAAACAGTGTCTGGAGTGGACTTCCAGCAAACTCCAGCAGACCTGCAGAAGAGGAACCTGACTGTTAAAAGGAAAACTAACAAACAGAAAGCAATAGCATCAACATCAACAAGAAGGATGCCCACACAAAAGCCCCATCCAAAGGTGACCAACATCAAAAACCAAATGTAGGTAAATCCACAAAGATGAGGAAAAATCAGTGCAAAAAGTCTGAAAATTCCAGAACCCAGAATGCCTCCTCTCCTCCAAAGGATCACAACTCCTTGCCAGCAAGGGAATGAAACTGGCTAGACAAGGAGTTTGACGAATTGACATAAATAGACTTTAGGAAGTGGGTAATAACAAACTCCTCCAAAATAAAGAAGTATGTTCTAACCCAATGCAAGGAAGCTAAGAACCTTGATAAAAGGTTACAGGAACTAGAATAACCAGTTTATAGAACATAAACGACCTGATGAAACTAAAGAAAACACCAAGAGAACTTTATGAAGCATACACAAGTATCAATAGCTGAATCTATCAAGTGGAAGAAAGGATATTAGAGATTGAAGATCAACTTAATGAAATAAAGTGTGAAGACAAGATAAGAGAAAAATGAATGAAAAGGAAAGGAACAAAGCCTCCAAGAAATATGGACTATGGGAAGACACCAAGCTTATGTTTGATTAGTGTACCTGAAAGTGACAGAGAGAATGGAACCAAGTTGAAAAACACACTTCAGGATATTATCTAGGAGAACTTCCCCAACCTAGCAAGACAGGCCAACATTCAAGTTCTGAAAATAGAGAGAACACCACAAAGATACTCCTCGAGAGAAGCAACCTCAAGACACATAATCATCAGATTCACCAAGGTTGAAATAAAGGAAAAAATGCTAAGGGCAGCCAGAGATAAAGGTCAGGTAACCCACAAAGGGAAGCCCATCAGACTAACAGTGGATCTGTCTGCAGAAACCCTATAAGCCAGAAGAGAGTGGGGGCCAATATTCAACATTCTAAAGAAAGGAATTCATACCCAGCCAAACTAAGCTTCATAAGAAAAAGATAAATAAAATACAGATAAGCAAATGTTGAGGGAGTTTGTCACTACCAGGCCTCCCTTACAAGAGCTCCTGAAGGAAGCACTAAATATGGAAAGGAGAAACTGGTACCAGCCACTGCAAAAACAAACCAAAATGTAAAGACCATAGATACTATGAAGAAACTGCATTAACTGATGTGGAAAATAACCAGCTAGCATCATAATGACAGGATTACATTCACAGATAACCATATTAACCTTAAATGTAAATGGGCTAAATGCTCCAGTTGAGAGACACAGACTGGTAAATTCAATAAAGAGTCAAGACCCATCAGGCTGTTGTATTCAGGAGACCCATCTCATGTGCAAAGACACACATGGGCTCAGAACAAAGGGATGGTGGAATACTTACCAAGCAAATGGAAAGCAAAAAAAAAAAAAAAAAAAAAAAAAGGAGGGTAGGTGTTGTAGTCCTAGTCTCTGACAAAACAGATTTTAAACTAACAAGATCAAAAAAGAAAAAGAACGGCATTACATAATGGTAAAGGTATCAATGCAACAAGAAGAGCTAACTATCCTAAATATGTATGTACACAATACAAGAACACCCAGATTCATAGAGCAAGTTCCTCTTGAACCCAGTTCTGGACCAAACAGACCTAACAGACATCTACAGAACTCTCCATCCAAAATCAACAGAATATACATTCCTCTCAGAATCACACAGCACTTATTCTAAAATTGATCGCATAATTGGAAGTAAAACAGTCCTCAGCAAATGCAAAAGAATGGAAATCATAACAAACAGTCTGGCAGACCACAGAGCAATCAAATTAACTCAGGATTAAGAAACTCACTCAAAACCTCATGACTGCATGGAAACTGAACGACCTGCTCCTGTATGACTACTGGGTAAATGACAAAATTAAGGCAGAAATAAATAAGTTTTTGAAACCAGTGAGAACAAAGACACAATGTGTAAGAATCGCTGGGACACAGTTAAAGCAGTGCTTATAGGGAAATTTATAGGAAAGTACCATCAAAGAATACTATAAACACCTATATGCAAATAAACTAGAAAATCTAGAAGAAATGGATAAATTCCTGGACACAAACACCCTCGCAACACTAAACCAGGAAAAATTGAATTCCTGAATAGACCAATTACAAGTTCTGAAGTGGAGACAGTAATTCATAGCCTATCAACCAAAAAAAAAGCCCACAACCAGATGGATTCACAGCCAAATCCTATCAGAGGTACAAAAAGGCACCATTCCTTCTGAAACTATTCCAAACAATAGAAAAAGAGAGACTCCTCCCTAACTCATTTTATGAGGCTGACATCATCCTAATACTAAAACCTGGCAGAGACACAACAAAAAAAGAAAATTTCAGGAGAGATAGTTTGGGCTTTGGTCAAGAATCTTTGTTAAAAACTTCTTATCTGTAATGTGAGAAATGTAATACTTCACAGAATGTTTGCCAGAAACAAATGTTAAGATATTTACAGCATAAAAATAACATATAAAATGTATGGTATCTACTATTACATTATTGTTAAATTTTCTTCCCTTCATTATATCTTTCAAGGTTTTTCTCCAAGATGTAGTCCCCAACCGAAATCAGTCTCCCTCTTATCTGCTTCCAATATTCATCTTTATTTAAAATTGCTACATTAAATTATAGAGTATGATATAGTGTGAGTAGTTATTTGTCAAGTTATAACTTAAGTTACTTAATGGTGATGACTACGTTTCACATCATTATAACACCTGAAGGCACATTTACAAATAAATAAGTTTATTTAACTTTGGTGAACAAAGAGTTGACATGTAGATATTAATGTATTTAGATATTTAAATTTGTTTTATCTATTGAAAGATGTATCCTAGATAAAAATACAGCCCATGTTTATTATCAAAATTGTTACTCATTTCACTTTTTCTTTATAAACCCACTCGCTATGCCATCTCTTTAAGCAGTGACCTCATCATGACATACACAGTTTTGTTGTGGTCAGAAAAATCTCATTTAGACATCACTTTTGATTTGAAAACTATTTGTACATCAACTTTCAGGCATACCAATAAAACAAGATTGTTGAGGCAGATCTCGATAATATAATGATTCATTTATGAAAGATAGCCTTGTTTGGAAATGTGTGTGTGTGCAGAATCCTTTGGAAACATTGAAATGCAAATGTCAACCAACCTCTGAGGAGATAAATTAAATAACAAACTGTTTAGGTATTTAGAGAAGCAGACTTGGCAAATATTTCCGAGATAATGATAAAATATGTGTGATTTCTTTATTTGTTTTTATTTAAGCTATGCTAAATGTCAAATATTACTTTAAGGATATTATTTCAAAAAGCACCAGAAGCAACTCTCTCTTTAAAAGTCAAGATCCTTTTGTCAGAAAAGATTTAGTAATAAATCTTTATGCTACTAAATGCCCAGAGTAATAGTTTAAATTCTAGAACCTCTAACTAATTTTATTAAACCGAAGCTCAGAAAATCAAAAGGTACATTTTATGTAATAGTTCAATAAAACATAAATTTGCAGTTGATAATTGCATGACTTTATATACCACAGAGGTAAGCTTCTACTGGAGCTAGGAGGAACTACAGCCTTGAAACAGAAATACAAATATGAAAGAGGTGGTAATTTTATAGATTCTTTATATAAAAGGGGAGATTCTATTTTTGTCAGTCTTAATTGCTAAAACATGACTGTAAGCTTAAAATGAGCTAAGCAGCCTATTAATTATAACTTCACTCACACTAATTCTTTGCTTATGTCCATTTTCAAAGCTTACTACCCTTAAATATCAACCTTTGAACAACTGATTTCTGAAGGCCAAATTTACCAGTATATAGAACGCAGAAGCTCACTTTCTGGAAATCCCCATAGCCCAGCCCTGTCTTCTCTGTCAATTCATTCTCTTTGCAAACATTACCAGGTTTATTATTTCTTTGTGTTGATGGAGGGGAATATTTTGAACTGGCTTCCTACTTGCAAATCTTGCTTCAAATAGGGATGTTTAGTTTGTCTCACCATGACATTTCTTGATGTTTGGGAACATCAGATATGACCTCAGGAGTAGCAGCTGTTTTAGTTAAACTATATTTCATGTCTCTTGAGCTACAAAGGCACTTTGTCTCAACTTAGGGCACAACTACATGGGACATAGATAACAGTGACTAAATAAGGCAGCCTGAGGGGTTCCAAAATCTGGAGTTAGATGATTACTGTGAAGTTGTATGTGCGGAGAAAAGTACTAAATATTAGGTGTTGAAAGAAAAGCCACACACAGAGGTGTGATACTAAAAGGCTAGTTTCAGACAAATAGTGAGTGCCAGTGTCAGTGACTGGATTATTCTGAAGTAACAAAGGTGGAGATCACTGAAAACCTGGAGGAAGAGTAGACAGCTAGCCTTCAAGCAATATACCTACAGCCAATGACCTTGGTTCGTTAATTCACTTGTTTACTATTGAATATTTACTATGTGTCCGATCCTACGCTAGTACCTCAAAAGATTGTTGTGAACAAGGTGGACATGATATTTGCCCTCACAGCAGCAATGGTTTAGTAAGGAAAATTAATATAAATTATACATATTTATTATATAACCTAGTTGGTGTGAGAGTATTTTAAATAAGTGCCATACTGTGCTATGAGACCATATGGCAAGAAACTATAATCTAGTCAACAGAATTATAGAACATTTCCCTGAGGAGGTGATATTTAAGCAGCCTCCAATCTGTAGGAAAGAGGCTGTAAAGTGTAAGACAGGGATGATTCCATAGAGATTGGGTCCCTAGGTCATTTTTAAGATACAGATTCAGGAATGGGATAGGCAGAACCCAAGTTTGTGAAAATTGAAGCAGAAGGACAAAGTTAGCACAGCTGTAGGAATGATTTGATGCCAAGCCAGAGAGCAAGGTTAATATAATTTGAAATCTTTTGTCTTTGCTCTCCTGTCTTTACACAATTTCTAACCACCTTAAACTGAGGATTAATCTTAGACACTGGAAAAATGATGAAATTAAATGATTCCAGCTTTAGGAAGAGGAGGGTGCAAAGGTCTTGGATATTCTAGCATCTAAAGAGAATTTTTTTGTTACATGTGAAAGACATTACTCTACAATCCATGGCATAAGGACAAAGAGATACTTAGGGTGTCCTACTATTCCAATCAGTTTTTTAAAAATCAAGTAATGTTTATTGAGTGGTTATGATGCATTAGACACTGTGCTGTTCTTTGGGGGGATATAATAGTGAACAAGATTAGTTTTTTTTTTATATTGAGATGTTCATACTCTAGTACAGGAGACAGTCATTACAGTAGACTCCAACAGGTGATATTATAGGGTTGGAATCTAAAAGCTCACACAGAAAGGCAAGTAATCTAGACCTACAGTGTCAAGAAGAATTTCCTGGAGAAAGTAAAGTTTAAACTGAGATATTTAATAAATAAATAATAGATGGTTATTTAAACAATAGGATTACCCAGGAGAATGGATGGAGTTAAAAGGAAACAGTGCTAAGGAAAGCTAATAAAAGGAAAGGAAAATAGCTTTGATGAAAATGGCTTTTATAAAATAGGTGGAGTGGGGAAAGCGAAAAATTGCCTATGAAGGATTAACATAAAGCTAACAGTACAGAAAAATGTGTGAGTTCCCGCAGTTCCTATAGGTTGCAGAATATTTGGCAAAGGCCTCCATGCTTGTCAATCGATACTGGTCATGGTTGACGTACTTAGTGTCCAAACTACCTTAGATGTCAAGCTTAGGTGCTGTTGACTTGTAATAGAGAGATGCTTGATTTTGGCTGTTCAGCCTCTCTAAAGGCATCAAATAGCCATTTTCTACAGAGATCCTGTGCTATGGAATTCAGAAAACCTTTTGTGTGTTTCAGAGTTTTGGATGGAAGATTCTCGGAAACTTTCCCATTTAGGAATTTTTGCTTTTTCAATGTTTTTCCTTCTGAAATAATTTTGTAGAATTTCATAACTCTTACAAACAAATCTTGGAAAGGACTTACCTTTTTGCACCTGGGAATGCTATCTTCAGACATAAATACTCTGAAACCTCTGAGTGAAAAAAAAAATTAACCATCTTGTTAGAATCAGATTGTTTATAGAAATCCGAGCAAAATCCAAGTCAATATCTCAATAAATCATCGTGACACATTAGTCATCCTTTGTGCAAGTTTCATATCTTCCCTATATTTTACACTGTTGGCCTTTTATTTTTCTGTGGAATTTAGGGACAATTTTTTATTTTTATTAAACTACATTTCATGTATACTAAAGACAACTTGACCATTCCAATCTTATATTTTTAAAGTCCAACAAGTTTAAGGATTAAATTTTTCTAGTAACTTCTGTTTTGTTGTGTGAAATCCCCTAAATTTCTCTTCTCTTAAAAATATACATAGTTCCTATGCACTGAAAGCACTAACAAGTTTAAGTAATTAATGTGTGGATTCAGCACAGTTTTATCTTCACCTAAATTAGTTAACTATGTAGACATTTTTGATAAAAAGAACATAGAAACTTGGAATTTTTAACAATAACTGAAAGAGCAGCTGCTACCACTATAGGAAATTCATCTAAATGCAATCTCTGAGGGAGTTAGATAAACTCATTATCGTAAGGAAGATTTTTCTCTTGTTTACAGAAGTCTTTAAAGATCAATCATTTCTCATGAACTGTCTTATCCCTTAGTTTATCTGCCTATACTGCACCACTACTAAGCTTGTGGAAGATGATATTTCTGAGGTGAATAATTTGTTATTTTCTCTTTGGGTTTCTGAATATGACTAGAAGTTGTGTAAGTTCACTGGGATTTCTGTTTACTTCTAGTAGCCTCTTCCATTTCTTCTGCTTTAGAATAAGATAAAAATAAATAATCCTATTCTGTCTAATTTATTTGCCACAAGAAAGTTTTGAACAAATACACCCCAGTAATTTGAGAAACAATTAACAATTTCCAGCCACTGGAAAGTGGTCACATCATACTAACAGACATGTTTCGTTCAGCTGGCATGATCATTTAATTTAACCATTCATCTTAAATTATTTGTCAGTATTGAAAACTCCAAATTTCACATGAAAAAACAATCTGAAGATTTAAACTAGTATTGAAAACAAGATTTGGCATGGCGTTTTGATAAATATGGATTTGAATATGACAAGAGTAAATTGGAGCTAAGCAGCTCCATTTAAATAGAACATTTCCATTCTGCATTTAAAGAGAACATTTCGTATTAAAAAATGAAAACAACAACAGCAAAACATGGTCACTTGGTTTATAGTGGCGACTAGGTGTTTGTATACCCAACTTTTCATCTCTTCATAATGATCCTAACTAAAGCTCTGAGACATCCTCCGTGGAATTCTTATGTATCAAGAATATAATTTGAAAACCTTCATATTGGTAAATATTCATGCAAGTAAAAATAAAACCACCATTTGTATTTCACATGTTGTTTGAAAAATACCCAAAGACATTTAAAACAGTGTTTCATGCTGAATTGTATGTGAAATACTATTCTTATTCTACAGATCTTAGCACCTCTATAGTGACTTTCTCTTATGGCACAATAGTAGGTTAGAACTATCTTTGTTCTTTCTTTATTCATTTGTTTCTCTAGTTCAACACTTGCCATTTTGATTTTTGTGTAAAATATTGAGCTAAGATATACCTATCCAGAGATCAGATATCTTATTTACTAAGATATTTGCTGAGTCAGCTGACTCATTTGTTTCCTACCATCCAAAACAGGTTTTGCTCTTTGAGCCAGATGAGAACATAACTTCATAACTGAGAACCTAAGCTTGGTCTAATGTGCACAGAGAAACATTCTATCTGCGGTCACTATGACGCGTTTACATTGAAAATGTGTACACATAAGTGGAAAACAGCTTGCTGAGTCCTGTGTTTTTCTTCCTCTATGTTTTACAGTATTTTAAATTATGTATCTACATAACAGTGCCACAGATTTCAAATATCTTTCATATTTTTTCTCATTTCTGTATTTAATATTTTTCCCCTTATCTCTAATTGATATAATCTAGGAGAGCTTTGTTTTTTACGTTTGTATTCTGAGACTTTCAGGGGCAAGGAGTTATGAAGACTCTAACAAACACGTACAGAACGTAAGAATGTGCTGCTACTAGGTTTTGGCCTTTTCCTAACCTTGCAATATCTAAACTCCCTTTTTCCTCCTGCCTTTGGCCAAGAGAGCAGATGGATAATTACAGCCCTCAAAAGATAAATTAAAGAAAGAATTTGGACCAACTGGGTGACTGAAATATACTGCTAATGGAGGGTTGTGGAGAAATGGCTAAATAAGAGTCTCAAATGACCTTATTTTCCTCCTGGTGACAGTGCTTTTCAGATTAAAAGCTGTTTTCTTTTATTGAAATAGAATAGGGCCAAACATTGAACCTGCTTTGTAAGACATACATCAAGAGAGAAAATATTTCACTGCAATGACATGACCTGACATTTTAAAGCAGATAACAAATGACATCTTGTCAATGGCATCAATTTATTATTCCCTCTCTTGTACCTTGGTGCCACAGCAGGGTACACATTCCTTTTAATCATGGGACTGTGTTAAACAAATTTTTACCAGCAGAGACTGTAAAATGCCCCTCATCATTTCCAAGTATCCTGACCTCTTGGCTTTCAACACTGTAGCATATAAAGACAAAGGCTATGCTAAATTTTTCATCATTTTATTCAATTTCAGATCCAATTATGTGAGGGTCTTCCATCACTTACATGGGTGTATATGTTATAACATGAAGTGCCACACATTAATCAGACTTTTTCTATCCAGCAGACACCAGTGCTAAATCACATTACTCTAAAAAAAAGGGCGGGGTGGGGGGGAACATGAAATAGTTGCAAATGTACAGAGTGGGTGCTCCCTTTTGTGCAGTCACAATGGGAAGTGACTTGTGAGTGTGGCCTTCCCATGACGACCAAGAGAGTCTCAAAGTGCATTTTGTTTTTCATGTTTTCAACCACATTCCTCCCTAAAAGGACTCTCTTCTCCCACTTGCTTGAATATCCCTCTGCCAGTTTATATCATACAGTCTACTACTTTGAACACTGCCCCAGGCAATGACTTTCCAGTTGAACTGTTGTAACTAATCGGCCTGTAAGCTGAAAAATGACCAGCTTGACATTCACTCAGCCTTTTCAGCAATGAAATGTCTCACTTTCTTTCAAGTCTCTTTCAGGCATACAGAACAAGACCTTAAATGCTGAATATTCGTAACTGATGACATTAAATTTGTGGGTCTGAGAGAGATAGAAAGGATTATATTGCTAAGTAGTCAATGTTATTTGGAAGTAACAGCATTTTCTTAATATGATTTTAAACTGTATTTAGGCTGTAGTTTCAGACACCATCATGAAGATAAGTTGCACTTGGTTTCCAAAGAAATATACAAAAACTACGCTAGGAAAGTTAAATGTCTTATTGAAAAGCTGATGGTAAAGGCTAGAAATTTTTCTGTTTACACAATATGAGATAAGGCTGGTAGTCTGAGGCAAACAAGAATTTAAATACCGCTGCAACAGCTTTCTAATTATGTGAGTTTGGGAAAGTTACATAACCTTTTAAAGTCTCAATTTGTTCCTTTACAAAGCAGTCATAACATTATTACCTACCTTATAGAATTTGAGAGGATTAAATGAGCTAATATGTATAAAACACCAGGCATAGTGGCTGGCAGTGCTAAGTGCTCAATAAATATTAGTTTTCATTATTATCGTCATGAAATTCTAAGGTACGCCTAGAATAAAACAAAATAAAACAGAATAAAAGGTAGTTGTTACTCTGACTTCAGAGCACTGATTGGGAGAATACTCTCACTTGCCCTAAATTCCAATTGGGGATTTAGGTGTTTTGTTGCAGAAAGTATCATCACAACAAAGTTTTTCCTAAGAAAGATTCAGTAGATAGCCTGAGGAACAAGTTAAAACCAAAATTCTTCAAAGGTTAACTAAAAAATAGTGAATGTATAGGTATCAATGCCATTAAATATCAATGAATGGAATTTTAACTCCACATAAAAAATACTTAAAAGATTCTAGAATCTTTGCATTTTCAGGAACATTGGACAATCTTCTAGAGTTGACTCTAAAACTGTGTAAGAAATACATAGATCTTAATTCACACAGATGTAGACTCTAGGAGAAGTCTGATGTGATGGTTTCATTCATTCTAGATTTACAAAATGATCTGAAATTCTTATAATTTTTTTGTTTTAATTCTAATATTTTGTTGTACAATGAATAGATTTGGGGAGAGGAAGTACATGTAAAGCAAAATTAGAAAATATTTTTAGTAACTCACAGGAAATGCTCCTTTTATAAATTAGCTTGATCTATCCATTATAGCCCCAAATAAATAAAGGTGTTAAGTTTCACATTATTCATTCTTTTGCTGATGTAACATATACTCTTATCCTTATACTTCTAGTTTTCAGAACAAAAGGGAAAATTCTAAAACCAAATAACTGGTGACTGTGAACTAAAAAATATCTTACCTTAAGATATACAATTCAGAAACAAGTGATCATAGATTAGCTGAATTAAAAAATTAAAACTTTCATTTTAACTTGCTTCTCAGGCTGAATGTTAACAGACTAGGAATTTTTAAATGTATTCCAAGTTGCACATAGGCATTCCTAACATAATTTGAATTCAATTGATCCTTTTACTAGAAATGTATCAAAATGCATAGACCATGAGGCAAGATAGACAAAGGATTAAGGATAAAGGAATTGTTGAATTTCAATTGAGGTATAGTTTGTGTAATTTATGTGTTGCATCAACTTACACTTCATACTGAATATAGAAAAAGGAGAACCAAATTATTACTGTTTTTCTATAATAAACATTGACATGCTCTACATTTTTTAGTGGTATGGCTTTTTTTCCTTGTTGATTAGATTTTATAACTTAGGCTCATGTTTTTCTTCATCCCTATTCTTTATTTACCTAATGTAGTTCTGCCCTTATTTTCTTTTATTTCTTTGTCTTCCTTTTCATTTTTTTCCAAAACAAGGAACATTCAGTGCCACAAAACCTCACATGGAGATCATTGACATAATCTATTACCTTGCTTCACTGATTTGTCTGGTTCTCATTTCAGCCCATATGACTTATTCTGCTTAGTTTTACCTTTCATTAAACTCATCAGTATATATATATATATATATATATATATATATATATATATATATACACATATATATATAAAGTACAATCTTGTATTTTAGACAATGGAATGATCAGAAATACAGTTTTTAGGCCTACTTTATATTGATAGTTAGATAATATTTAATATTTAATATAGTATAGATGGTGGTATATGAAAGTAACTGGCTAATGAAAAATGTGTGTTATGTTTTACTACAACAGTGTCTTCAATGAAGAAGAGAGTGAGAAAAGCCTACTAAGAAGAAATGGCACCAAAATAAGTCTAAGGATTTTGTTAATTAGAGTAGAATTGGGAGTCCATTCTGGGAAAGATGGTGAGAAGAAGACATGAACAAAATAAAAGGGCAACATATGATATACCCCAGGAACAAAGTGAGCTAACCAACTGGCTGGCACAGGGTCCTTTGAGTCACTGACAGTTGAATAGGTACAGTTTTGGATACTAAACTAAGGACACCTGGACTGGACTTTATAGCAACTGAAATATATTCATTATGAAAATTTCATAAACAGAATTTTGTTTTGGTTTAATTAAAGAGAGAAAAGAATAAATGGGGGAGATAAATTAGGGAAAACATTAGTATTTATACAGCATCTCCTATAGTTTTGATTAGTTTATCAAATATTATTGAATTAGGAAATGAAGCTACAAATGTTAATATGTGATTGTCATTTCTCTCTAGAAAATCACAAGTTAATGGAACATCAGACACATTAATGTACCGGCACTTCTGCAGTAGTACCACGTATATAATATGTTCTTGAAAAATACTTGTGTGTTGCAAAATTACATGTTAAAAAAGAGGGCTTAAAGGAAAAATAAAAGTGTATAGACTATAAAAAGCCTATGTAACTTTGAAGCCAGAGCACTGACAAAAGCAATAACAATCTTAATAAAATCTCCACTATTTGCCTGGTACACTTCACATTTGCACCCAGTAACAAAGTCAAGTAAGGCCTTCACAGACTTGATTTTTGGACTCATGCTTTTTTCCAAAATCTTTGAGAACATTCACTTATAATAGAGACCAGATGCATCAATATTAAAAATATCGTACCTAAAAAAATCTTCTCTTTAACATAAGAGAAATTACTTCACAGTAATTTCATCTGTGAGTTCAAATTGACTAGATAACTTAATATTGTGGGAAGTATAGCAATTATTAAAGCAACTAACCCCATGCCTAACATAAGTCACTTCTTGGATTTTCAGGTTTTTTTCTTAAGGTTTTTATATATTACTAACATACTTTCTGTAATTGTGAGAACATTTGCCCTTGACTTTTTCAAAATATTAATAACCTTTGAAAAGTTATGAGTGAACCAACACTATATTGATCTCTGCATTATATTAACCTCATTCTCTTACTTAGTAATCACAAATGAGCTGATCTGCATTAAAGAAACACAAATTATAGAAGAACAGATTGAAATATATGTCTTTGGATAGAGGTAAAAAGGACCTCAAGGTAACACAGAGAAGAGCTATTTGATTTAACCCAATGTCCTTGGGAAGGCATACTGAAAGAAGTGACATCTTAGCCAAGTCTTAAGGAATAAGTAATAATTGATCAGGTGATGATGGTGAGACGTGAATTCTTTTGTAACATTTTTAATTTTTATTTATCCGTAGGTTCTTAGGGTACAGGTGGTGTTTGGTTACAGGATTAAGTTCCTTTATTATTATTATTATACTTTAAGTTTTGGGGTACAGAGAAGTGAACTCTTAACACAGAGGAAATTGGAACTCAGAGAGGTTGCATAAGTTGCCGAGGATTGCAGGCATAGTAAGTTTTTTTTAGAGCTGGTATTTGAGCACAAGCAATAATGTTTCAAGTATACAATCTTCATGATTATGCTGTATTATTTTTTCTTATGCTGAGTATTTAGAATACATTTCCATAGATCAGGTGAGGTTTGAGAGTCTGAATTATATCACTGAATCTAGGAATGGTGAAGACATTATGATTGGAGAAACGTTTAGTAAGCTAGTTATAGAGGATTTGGCCATAGATTCAATACACAGGTGACAACAGGAAAAATAGTTTCTGATAAGGGCAATAACTGTTGCAATGACAACATCACTAACTGAAATTCTGAATAAAAAAAGAGGAAGCGGTTTTGAAGAAGGGTGTGAAATTCTCTTTCGGACATGTCGAAGTTACTGTGGGCCTATAGATGAGCTGAAGGATGAAGTGTAGCTTAGCCATTGAGTAAATAATTGTATATGTAGCGCTGGAGCTCACAGAATGAGTTCAAGATTGGAAATGTAAATGTGTAATCATTTGCATATAAATGATTGTTCAAGTATAAAAACACATGCGATTTTACTCCAGAATAGTACAAACCAACACCTAAGCATCAAGCAGAAATTGAACTCATAACAAAGACTACAAAGGAACGGTTCTGGAAGTAGATATGAGTAGGGTCACAAAGAGCAAAGGAAAAAAAGAATTCAAGAAGAGTTGTGCCTCAGTCCATTTGGCTGTTATAACAAAATACCATAGGTTGGGAGGCTTTACACAACAGATATTTATTTTTCACAGTTCTGGAGGCTGGGAAGTTTAAGATCAGTGGGTCAGCAGAATGGGTGTCTGCTGAGAACCCACTTCCTGGTTCATAGATGGCCGTCTTTTTGCTACAGCCTCACATGGTAAAAGTGACAAAGGATCCCTCTGGAGTCTCTTTTTATGAAGACACTAATCCCATTGATGAAGGCTCCACTATTGTGACCTAAGCAACTTCCAGAGGTTTCAACTCCTAAAACCATCACCTTTGGGGTTAAGATTTCAACATATGAATTTTGGGGAGACACAAGCTTCTAGTTAATTATAAGTGGTAAATGTAAATTCAGTGGAGGAGGCTATTTTAAATTATAGAATTAAGAAAGTATGTGGAGAGAATTTAGAAAACCTTTAAAACAAATTTTCTCCCAAAGTGCAAAAGAGGGCTAGAATGGGAGCTCAAGTTTAGGAGTTCAGATCCACAAAGGACATTTTAGGATGAGAAAATTCAAATAAGTTTAAAGAGTAAGGCAAAGAGCTAAGCAATCATGGATATTTTGCAGAGAAAGGGCATTATTAATGGAATGAATTCCTAAATAAGATAGTAGAGGTGAAGGGTGGACATTGAGCAAAGGGAGGGACAGCTCTAAGACAGGGAACAAGAGAATAAGAAAAAAGGACATAGGCTATTCAAGTTATTAGTGTGAAGGTAGGAAGAAAGATGAGATATATTAGAACTGGCAGTCTCAATTGTGTAGGCCAAGCAGAAGGCAACAATTACACCTGAGATTAAATGGAATGAGAACAGGTAAGATAGTTTATAGCCAATGGTGAAGGTCCAAAACTGTTCTTCAGAACAAAGGGAAGAAGTCAGTTTTAAAAATTAGCAAATTATTATGGAAGGCCTAGCTACCCTTTGTGACTCTGAACTTATAGAATGTATGATATTTCTTAGTAATTCTTAGCAATTACTTAGTAATTCTGAGGTAGAAGAAAGGAAAGAGCAAATTGTGGGGATGGTTGAAATTATCGACTTGCCTAATTAGGTGCCAGATTTTGTGCTTGGTCTTCAGATAAATTATTTCAGGTTACCCTCACATCCATCCTGCAAGGCATCTAATTTTATCTCTCTGTTTTACAGATGAGAAAACTAAATTTTGAAAAGTTGGTGAAAGTAATACAGAAAGTCTAACTCAAATTCATTTGAACACCATAATCCATGTTTTTTGCATCACAGCTAGTCCTGGAAATGGAGAAACCGAATGTTAACCTATGCCGAGAAAATAACAGTGTCAAGTGGGGTGAAAATATGTAGATACGAGTCCAATAGAAGGAGATTCAATTTATGTGGGAAATGAGGGAAAATACAACAGATAATGTACATATTTTTGTTGAGGGTCTTGAGAAAATGGTGATGACCTGACATCAATCTATGTCAGAGCCAAGAAATCCAGCTCTAGAAAATGATTCAATTTTAATATGCCATATTTGAGGCTATAATGGTACATGTGATTAGAAATACCCAGGTAGCAATTAAATGTTTGGAACAAGAGTTTGAGAAAGATACAGTTGGACATAAAGATTTGTGTCTCATTTTCTTTGAGAAAATAAAATATCTATTGTAGATAATAAAATAAGAAAAAAGAGAAAGGCCAGAAAAGAGTAAAAAGCCTTGAACCACATGATGATGTTTTGGTCAGTGATGCATCACATATTTGATGCTGGTCTTATAATACTATAATGACTGAAAAATCCTATTGACCAGTGATATATTATTAATATATACCTTGTCAGGATCAATAGGCCTAGGCTAATGTGTATGTGTCTTTGTTTTTAATGAAAATGTTTAAAAAGCAAGAAAATGTAAAACTTCAAACAGAAAACAGTTTATAAGGGTATAAAGAGAGAAAATAATTTTTTTGCAGATATACAATGTGTTTGTGTTTTAAGCTCAGAGCTACTAAAAATGAATCAAAAGTTAAAAATTTTGTAAAGTTACAGAAAACTGAAGCTTATTATTGATAAAGAAATACATTTTTAATATATTAAGTATCATCTATGTTTAGTGTTTATAATGTCTGTAGTAGTGCACAGGAATGTCTTAGGCCTTCACTGTCACTTACCACTCACTCATTGACTCACCTGGAGCTACTTCTGGTCCTACAAGCTCCATTCACAGTAAATGTGTTTTTAGTATATTTTATATCTTTAGATATATTTTAACACACAAATATTAATCGTTGTGTTACAATTGCTTACCGTATGCAGTAGAGTAACACACCGTTAAGGAACAGTATGAATAATAGGCTGCACCATACAGTCTAGTTGTGTCGTGGGCTACACCATCTCAGTTTGCGTAAATACATTCTATGGTGTTCACTCAGTGATGAAATTGCCTAAAGCATTGCTCAGAACATATCTTTATAATTAAACAGCATATGACTGTCCAGGTAAATTTGAATGGCATACATTTAAATTAGTAAAATAATACAAATGTGGAAAACAAATACGCAAACTAGTAGAAGGGGAACTAAGAGAGAACAGTGCCATGTAAACTGAAAGAAGTGATGTTCAGAAACTGTTCCTTAGAACCAGAGAAAAGAAAATGAAGGTTTTGATATGTCAGTATTTTCATTATTTGAGTATCTCACTCGACTTCAAAAAGGGCATTCTCTAATAGAGATGTTGTAGGAAGAGAATCTAGACTACACGTTTATGTGTATACTCGTGTATAAATATTGCTCTTTGTGCTTAACAGACACATGTTATGGCATATTATGGTCACTGCTATGGTTTGGACATTTTTCCCTCTAAACCTCATGTTGAAATTTGATCTCACTGTTGGAGATGGGGACGGGGTAGGAGGTATTTCTCACTGTGTGATATCTGCACACACCGGCTCTGCTCCACCTTCTGCCATAAGTGGAATCAGCCTGTAGCCTTCCCGGAGGCAGATGCCCAATCTTGAGCTTTTCCAGACATCAGAATCATGACCCAAATACACCTTTTTACTTTATAAATTACACAGCCTCAGGTATTCCTTTATTATAATCCCCAACAGACTAAGACAGTCACAAATTGCAAAAAAATGTAACTTTTAAAATATAACTTCTTCTAATTTCCCTATACCGGGGTACAAACCTGCTTAGTGGCAAATGAATTACCCTAGGTTCTTTATCGGTTGGTCTTTGTCACCACAAAATTTTCTCATTTATTCAGTTTAACCAAGCCCAGTTGGCATTTTCTGTCCTCAAAACTCTCTTGTCTTTCATCCAGCTTTCTAAACTCCAGGAAACCTAACTTTTGTCAGCAGCATAGCTGGGAGGGTGGATCCTATCTCACCCTCACCTGAGGCCCATATTTCTTTCAGATGTAGCCTGCTCTGGTGTAGTTCTGTGTGTTAATGCTCAGCCTTTGTAGCTCTAGCCATGTCTTCCTGGGCCTGGCTGTGGAGGCATTGACTGATCTACCTTTTTCTGGGTACTACATGTACTCAGCCACCCATTGTTAGTCTTACAGTCCATAAGTCTCTCTTTACCAGCTCTAGCCAGCAGAGGAAAGGTGAGAGCCATGTGAGTTAAGATGTGGGGTAGACACAAAGCTTCTGCATTGCCTCTATGTCCATTATTTTCATTTCTTTTCTTTTTTTTTTCCTTCCCCTCTTAGCTATTAGCATTCTTTATGATGTCTTAGAATTGGGATTAAAAGAGCATCTCTGTTTATTCCCTAGCTTCATTCAATTTTCAAAAAAAAAATGTGTTTTACTTCCAAAGGAATCCTTTCAAAATTAAAAGCTAAGGATTTTTCCCTACTCTATTTATGACAGCCGCCCCTGGGGTAAATGCCGGCTCATTGTCTCTCAGACGTAAAGGAGGACTCACATGGGAAAATGAAAAATATGTGCTGTTTATCTCACATTATTAATCTTCTTTATTTATCACATCTTGTTCCAGAATAGGATTTGTGGCAGCTTTCATATATTTAGATAAATTGAAGTAAAAAGATAAATGGATGGGGGCTAGGAGGGGACAGCAGGAAAGCAAAAGAAGGAAAGATGAGATGAGTTCAAGACTGCCATAAAGTTGTCTACATTTTCTTGAGGCAGGTCACACCTTTGACTCAAGTTTTGAAGCCGTCAAAGAAAAAAGGACAACATTGGAGAAAACATGTTGCACAGTGTTAATAAAAAACAAACTCACCTGCTGCTTAAAGAAGCACAGCTATTCTTGGTACTAAGTCCAGACAAAAATTTCCTTTTTGATTCCTCATAAAAAGGACCCTGTGACATAGTAAAGAATATCCTCAAGAACTTGTAGTTTACTACATCAATGAGTTTTATGGGACTGTTTGTTACAGAGTCCTTCAGTGCAGGCACAAGGCACAATGCCAAGGTGAAAGCACAATTTATTAAAAGGGTTTTTGTGGGCAACAACATTTTGCAGCCTGTGTGTGCATTTCTCTATTTGTCAGACTTAATCTATGGGTAGGTTTTAATGGTTCCTCTATGCGGATTGAATTACACTTCAGGAAATCTTTTACAGATATTATTCTCTTAACTGAAGTTTGGATAGGTATTGAGCGATAGTAAATTTGTAGTTGGACTCCCTAACAAGTACTCGGGGTGCCACTACTTGGTGTTATTGATGAAGAGCAGAGCCACACACTTTATTGTCATGTGGGCTGGGAGTAGAACGGCATTTCTAATGAAGAGAGAGGGGCGTGAGAATGAGCTTGAATAATAGCTACCCCATTTCTACTCAGAAAATGGCTGTGGGAAAAGTTGGTACAAAATTTTCCTCATGAGGCAGTTTGGTATCTGCTTTAACTCATTGATAAAAAGGCCCCTTGAATCTGGCAACAATAAGTTCGGCCTGAGGGGAAAATATATAGTGTATGTATTTAAATACTCAGAGCAATTATGAAACTCAGCATGGACTCCATTGGCCATTTAAGCTTGAACATTCTAATTTTCAATGTGTCCCACGAAATAAATTGGTTTCAATTCATATTCAGAAGTAAATACATGAATCAAATCTGTCTAAAATTAAGTCGTAGTCAAACAAGTATTGCATTCTATTGAACAAAAATAATGAGGTTGGTTTTAATGGAGTTGATAAGTAGCATTTCTCTTTTGGCAATAATTAAGTAGAAGTCCAACTTGGAATTTTAGAATCATAAATGTGAAATGCTTTCATCTTTACCTGATAACTTTTTTGCCGCTTTTAAATAAAATTATTATAAATGGAGCTGAATACATTGAGAGACTTATTTATTTAGCATGGCAGTAGAGTTAACATTTGCAAAATCAGCTACGGTAAAGAAGTCATTGCTCTTCAACATTGCACATAGGTTGTCTGATATTAATGATTAAGTTGTAAGCTCCACCAGAGCACAGAACACTTTTTTCTTACAATTTTTTATCTTTAGCCCTCAGCACAGTGTTTACTATATAATAGATATTAATATCTATAGAGTATATATTAAGAGCAGTTGCTATTATTACGTTAAACATTTTTCTCTAGCATGACCAACGCAGGTAAAAATCAAGAGATGTTATTGGTTTTGAGTAAATCTTATGTATTTAAAAGAAACAAGATATACATTTCTATAAAAATGCATATCCACTTTTAATCAGTCACTTTTGATTTCTTCTTTAATTAAGAAAGAGGCTGTCACATTTCAACTAATGATTTATGATAATATGTGAAGCATAATATAACCAAGCCACTTCTGCTTGATCCTTTGAACTCATATATCTTTAAAAATATTTTCTAAACAAAATATATAGTCTGACCCAACTTTGATATTAGAAAAAAATACAGAAAATCTTACCTAAACACATTAGAAAGCTTGATATGATGAATGAAAAGCAGCTGTCAAGGTTTTGAAGACAATGGTTCTGTATTTGCAGGTCATCATAGCAATTAGAATATGGCAACTGCCAGATGCTTCTTATACTTTTAGATGATGAATTCGTGTTATGTTTTTGTGAAGTTTATTAACCGCTGAGTATTAGACTAAGTGTCTTAACGTGCTCAAAGACCAAAATTAGAAACCTTGAATTTAAAAGTCGCCATTTGCTTACTGTTGCTAATAGCTTACCTAAAGTGGCATGAGTAATAGACATTTTTACCTCTGAATGATATTCCTGCCAGCACTACCAACTGTTGAATGTTAAACATGAGATTTGGATTTGGCAGGTGCAGAGATTTTCAGTCACCTTCAAAAAGTAGTATGTAGACACCCAAACCAAACAGCTAACACTAACAAAATCAGCATCCCATCCATCTGGAGATGGAACAAACATGTCAGTCACCTTTCCATCATTGATGGATAATATTTCTAGAAATGGATGATTTCAAACATTATTTCTTATTCTCAGAAAAAAAATGTTTTACTTACCTGGCAATTGGTTCTAGGCAAAATTAGGAAGTTAAAAAAATGTCTTCAGCTTCTTACTGCTGCTCTTTCAAGCCAGCTCCCACAACACCGCTTTACCCTGCTCACTCTTCCTAGCACATTTTGTTGATTTATTAACCCTAGTCGTTGCTGTACCAAACATTGATCAGGTTGCGTTAATGCCTACAACTGATTAATCTTCTCTCAGCCAGAATGTTTTTTAGTGTTCTGTGTTTAGAGATGATTATATTTAGTAATTAATTAGGTAATCTATATCTTGATGATTAGCTACTGATTAGTTATAATCCCTACGTTAAAAATTACTTGCTTGTATAAAATGTGACTTTTTCTCTCTAAAATTACTTATAGAATAAGCATAATTTTGAAAATGCTCATTTCTTTCTAGTCTGCTTGAGAAAGGTTTGGGAAATTGTTAGCTTATTCAGTACTCCTTATAGATCTTAAGCAGCATTGCAATTTCTGCTCCTCTTTCTTGCTAACTCTGGAAAATTTCTTTCACAAATGACTTTGGTAGAATTTGGCAAGGCTAGGAGAAGGTAAAAGTCTTTGAGGTTTGGCAAAATCTCTAAAATTTCAAAAAAACGGAATTTCTTATTTAACAGACTACTATACTTAATCATAGAATGAGATGCCAGATTGAATTTAACAATAGCAACAACAATTGAACTTCTAGTGTGTATGTTTAAATTAGGGGCTACTTAAATCAGAAAATAAACAAAATTGATGTTTACTTCTATCATTTTGTATTTTATTTTTACTTTTATGTGAGATGATACAAATTATGTCTACTTTTAAAAAAGATAGGAATTAGGTATAGACAATTCTGTAATATTTATCCTATCTTTTTTCAAGATAGAATATCCAGTTATATCTTTTGCAAAATGCAAAATCCTCACCATCACAGAGAATACATTTTAAATTTATGTCTCAGAGGGATTTCAGTCATCCTTGGCATTCCAGCACTCAAGGCATTTCAGATATTTATTCAGAACAGTATAACAAGAAGTACACAACAGATTGTAATTTAAATGCTGTACTATTTTGCCACATATATTTGGAGAAAAAGCTTGGAGAATATGTACAAATAAGAATGTATTATGAGTATCACATGTTTTGACTACACACTTTGATAAGGGAATTATCACATATTTTCATTTAACAGACTTTTTCTCAGCATAGCCTTATGCCAAGGGCATAGAAGGACACTGTTCTATTGCTCTGTTCTTATAGACATGCAGATTATTTTGTGTCTACTTTAGGGTATGTGCACCTCCATGTGGAAACCATTGCTCTATGTGGTAAAGAGCAAATAGAAATATTTTGATATGGGATGCATTTTCTTGGTATGTAATCCCACCATGATGCAGAGGACAGATGGAAGGTTGGATGCCAAGAAGTCAAATTAAAAAGTTGTTTTGATAATTCATGAGGGCCCAAGGAAAGCTTGAATGCAAAAGGAGAGAGAGAGAGAGAGAGAGAGAGAGAGAGAGAGAGAGGAGGGCTAGCATTTTCTAAGAGGATAAGGAAAGAAAAGGTAATCCAGACAAAGGAATAAGACACAGTAGCTAATAGATAGGGTTAAGGAAAGACATGTAGAATTAGATGGGAAAAACTTTGGCAACACCCATATTTAACATAGCAAGAAAGAAATGAAGCAGCTATCAGGAGAAAGTTACATCAAGGAAATTTAATGAAGAAAACTTAACCAATAAATTTCACGGGTGTTCAAGGGTGTACACCTTTGACTAGCACAAATGCTGAAACTGAGCTTACCTTGCTACCAATGGTCATAGGTAAATAGAAGCTCTCTGGTCTTTGTGTGCACATGAATCCAGTAAGAAAAAAGATAGCTTATTTGAAACAAAAGCAAGAGAATAAGGAGTTAAAAGAGAATTTGATGATTGACAATGGAAACAAAAGCTGTAGATGTATTAAAGAGTTTGAAGATACACCCATTGGATTTGGAAATTAAGATATCTTGTGATGCCCATGAGTGTAATTTTATCAGAATGATAGATAGAGAAGTCAAATAATAATTGACACACGTGATAGTGAATTAAGGAAATTGTGAAAGCAAGTGTATAGGCATTTTTTTTTCTTTGATCTAGCCAATGCTAAGGCAGTTTGTTTTAAGTAATTTGATGACCAAGGTTCAGGAGAGAGGCAGAGCTAAAATACCTGAAAGAGATCAGAAAAAACATTGATGGGACAATTCAAGAGGAAACAAAATGTACAGGTGAAAATCTGAATCTTGGGAGGAGAAAAGATGGTAGTACGAGGTGTAAACAAGAACTGGGAAGGAGGTGGCCAGCCACTTTTCCCCAATGGCTTCTACTTTATAAACAAAGAAGAGATTTGCTGTAAGTGAGAAAAGTACAAATTTTTTAGGGAGCTTGAGGAGAAAGAATACCAGAATTGAAATACCAGATAGATTGAATGCAGTAAACACATGATTAAGCGAAAATACTCCAGTCACTAAGGAACCGCTGAGAACAGTGGCTATTGTTTTATACAGCTCTCACTGGTGCTTATCACCACAGTCTTTATGAGTCCCACAAATTTTTATTGAGCTCAGCCTATGTGTCTGGAACTATGTTAAGGTCTAGTAAGTTTTACAGGATAAGGAGAAGAGGTCGCTCTTCAAGGAGCTTGTGTTTCTGTTCCGTCTGGTAGGATTAGGCCAAGGAAAATAGTTTATTTCAGCTCATTCTCTTTTTGAATTGAGTAGTACTTCGTTGCCACATTATTACATTTGATGCTTATATGTGACTGCTTCTTGGTCTCCTTGCACTTTCCTGGACATATTACCTGCATTGTGTAAATGGAGAAAGATTTTATAATGTTAGCATTTTCTCTTTCTTCTTATGATTTCAAATATTGTTAGGCTGCGTGTTTAGCAGTGCTGCCTGCTGTGAATGCCTCTGTCTCAATTTAGCATCATCCGTATACATATGTAATAATTTATATTAATGTGATGTCCCTGTGCAAGACCAGGATACTAACTACAATGTTCATTCCACTGACTTGTGAGAACAACCTTCATTTATTTTAGCTTATCAGGTAATCTTTAACCTGCTTTTCAGGTAGGCATCACCAAACCATTTCTGGTATCTATAACGTTTTCAACTTTTATTAATTTTTTTCCTCCACTGATAGAGAATATCTTCCTCTCTTAAGTTTTATGAATTAAACTGCAATCATTTAATATTTGCCACTATGCTGATATATTTCTTTGTTTATGGCACATGAATATTTAATAAATAATGAAAATAGAACTAGCAAATTAAAAATTAAAAAAATTTAGCTAGAAAAAAATATTTACCAGAGAGACCATTTCTAAATCATTTTTATCCTTTATTCGGTCAACATTTACCAATAAATTAGGGTAGAAATTCTGGTTTTCCGTTTCTCATTGTTTCCCTCCTTTTCACTAGAAAAGCAGGTATTTAGTTCTGGCGAGTTGATTCTAATGTGGACAGCAGGAGGGAATCTGGATGGGTCCTACACCTCAGTCTCAGTAACTTGAACTAAATTAGCTCAATCAGATTGAAATGCAGAGTTTTTATTCTCCGGTTAGATTTTTTTTCCCCCCCACTCTCATGGTGTGGTGCCCAGATGTGAGACTCTGAACCACTGAAGCCAGGCTAGAGTATAGGGGAGGAGACAGGCAAAGATGACTTCAAGCTTCCATAAAATGAGTCAAGCCCACCTTATCTCTGGTCATTTCGTACATGTGAGCCAGTAAAGCCCTTTTGCAATTTATGATGGTAAATTTTATGTGTCAACTTGAGTGTGCCACAAGGTGCCCAGATTAAACACTGCTTCAGTATATATCTGCGAGGCTATTTCTGGATGGCATTGTCTCAGTGAAGTAGATAGCCCTCCTCAATATGGGTGGCAGTAGCCGATCCATTGAGGACATGGGCACAGTAAAAAGCAGTGGTAGGAGGAGTTTGCAGCTCACTGAAGGAACTGGGATATCTCTTCTCACCTTCTTCTCACCTTGGCTTGAGATTTATATCATTTACTCCCCAGGTTCGCAGGTCTTTGGACTCAGACTGAGTAATGACACTTTCTTGGGTCTACAGTGTACAGACAGCAGATTGTAGAATTTCTCAATCTCCATAATTTTATGAGTAGTTCTTCATATTAAATATCCATATGTAGATATAAAATATATATCTCCTATTGGTTCTGTTTCTCTGAGAATCCTGATGAATTTGTACAATGACATCTTCAAAATTATTACAAAACCCGATTATAAAAGGCAATGTTATAGAAACCCTTTGGAGCTAGACAAACTGATAATTAATTGGAGTTCCATGAGACTCTGACACCTAAGCATCTCTTAATATTGTTTTTTTCTTTTCTGTAAAATAAGAATAATTAAACTCTGTTGTTGAGTTGGCATAACAATTGAATAATAGATGTACAATAACTATCACACAGTACATTTATTGTCAGTGTGTACTATTAGGGATGAAACATCAATTACGAGTTTTGAACACAATCGATTCAGTACAATAGTCTTTAGGATGGTTTTGAGAAGGCTCAGCTCTTCTCATCCAAGAGGCAAATCTCTGCAGATAAGTAGGAAATATACTAATTGTGCATTTCCATCAACTATAACTAGTTTTATAATCTTCAGCATTGCTTGTTATTAGCACTTCTGGGAATTTCTGTGCCAAATGAGCGAAAGCTTTCTTTCTGCCTCCTATCACAATGTAGTTTACACATTTCTCTAAATGGGCATCTGTATTACAGGGGAGTTCAAATATCACTTCTAGCCGTTTTAGTTTTCAGCAGGCTCCTCAGTTGGGACTAGAAATCACATTGACACAAGAGAGACTAACAGGAGGAAAGCACACAAGTTTTATTAATTTTCACATGGTACATGGGGACATTCATAAGAAAATGAAAACCTGAAGAAATGGCCAAAAAAGAAAGCTTTGATACATTTTAGACAAAGAATGATACACTTGTGAAGAAATGACAGGATAAAGGAATTTGAGCTACAGGCAGTAAATTCTAGGAAAGTCACTAGAAGACATATGGGGATGGGAAAATGGGACATGTAAAACCACGGACGATAAGAGTTATTTCAGTAAGTGTATTTGTATAGGTCCATTAAAGCAAGGATTCTAGCCTCTGATTATAAAGGTTATTTTCTCACCCTGGTATGAGAGAGTACTCCTTAGAGGATTCTTTACGGCTTTCTGCATTTGGGAAAGGACAGGTCATACAGCCCTTTCTGCAAGTACAGTTTCTCAAGTGCTTTCACCTTGAAATAATCAAAATGGAGGTGGATTCTCGATTAATAGATTAATGCACTCCAGGGTAGGGGTGAGAGTTGAGTGAGTTCTTGCTCTGATGGTTTCTAGGAGAGCTGGTTGTTAAGAAGAGCCTGACAGCTCCTGGCAGCCTCTCTCTTGCTTCATCTCTCGCCATGTGATGGCTGCACATGCCAGCTCCCTTTACCTTCCATTATGAATGGAAGCAGCCTGAGGCCCTACCCAGATGCCTGACCTTGAACCTTCTAGCTAGTAGAACTATAAGATAATTAAACGACTTTTCTTAATAAGTCATCTAGCTTCAGGTATTCCTTTATAACAACACCATATGGACAAAGACAACCTCACTGCTTTCCAACATTTCTCTCTCTCTCTCTCTCTCACACACTCACACACATGCACACAGAGGACACTTTTTCCCACCTGAGATTTTGCTTGCCATGCTAATTTTGACCTTTCCATAGTTAATAAATATGGATATAGTCCTCTAAACTCTTAGTTTCTAAAGTGTTTCTACAAATTTGACAGATTGTCTGTGACCACCTTATTGCCTCTCCTTCCATGAGTGCTAGAATGATCTGGAGACTCCAGCAGCTATGCAGCTTCTTTCACATCAGTCTCTGGTCACCGGTCAAGGCTAAACTTAAATTTGCCTCATTTACATTGCATTAGAACCTGAAGCCTATTTCCCCATCCCTTCCTGAGGAGCTATCCTCATGCAAGGCTAGATTTTCAGGCCCTAGCATTACCTATTTTTTGCATATTCTTTCCTTAGGCATGCTATCAAAAAAGCTTGGTGGACTTCATGGTGGAGTTCTTTAGATTCAGAAAAAAAGTTAAAAATTCTGATAATTATGAACATTTTCAGAAAGCATCAGAGTCTTAAATGGATTGGAATACAGTTCAGTATTTTTTTTCAACTTAAAAAAAATTGGCTACCATTATTGAGCCTTAATTATGTACCAGTGATGAGGCTAAGAACGTTATATGCATTTTCTCATTCTAAAGAAGGCTTGCTTTCAAGACTTCCATTCTCATTTCTCTTAGAATTGCAGTATTTGGGAATGTTAGTCTCCCTCAACAGAGTATGTGATTAAATTGAAAAGTAGACAATATTAATAACAAAACACATAGAAATTTCCTATATATCTTCATATTATTTAGATAATCAAACTCAAAAAAGAAATAAATAGTAGTGATCTAAACCTAAAAGTTGAAATATCCTTGCATTATGAGAAATATGAAAACAGAGAAACAGAAAAAGCAGAAAAGCTGATGACAAAACCCCTGTAGTTTTGCATGCAGCAATCTATAAATTTCTTACATGGGTATATTTTATTGTAAGTTAGAAACTTATACAAAATTATCATGTTCTATACACTGTATTGATAACATTGAACAGATTTTTTTTTCTCTTTGGTTGTGAGTCATAGATGAGTCTTCTTTTGTCAAGTAAACAGCAAATTTCAGTTGTAAGCATAAAGTATTATATTTTATACTTTTAAAGTTGTAAGCATAAAATTTTCATGTCATTTTTATATCTGCATTTTTCTTGACTAAAGAATGCTGCTTTTGTAGTAAGTAAGTCAAATAGATTGATTTTCCTGCAATTAGATTTATGATTTAGGGTTTCTCTTTTCAGACATTCTAGGAATTCAATGAAAACAGACTTCTTGCATGCACAATTATTTCTTTTTCTGGTTTTAAATCTGGGTGTTACTTAGAAACTTAGGGAAATGGAATCCAGTGAGAATTGCCTGTGTAATCGTGTGAGCTTCATAATGTTTTGAGCTGAGAAAACCAAGACAATTTTATTTCCTGACCTATGTACTCACGGGATGTTCTGAAGATTAATGTGTCTCTTTCAAAGGCACTAAGGTACATTTAGAGCACTAAAGAAGTCATTTACTAAATGATGCCCTTGAGACTTGAAAGAGTTAATGTACCTTTCACAAGGTGAGCAATGTTCTCTCAAATGTATGCAAAGATCAGCACCAGAGCTTATAAAGAATTGTATAAATGTTGGTTAAAAGCAGCTGCAAGTCCATAGCTCTATTATTTGTGACCGTAATCTTCAGTCAATACATTTGCTGGTGTTTGGTAGGCGCACTATAAACAACACAGACAAATGTGAATCTTCTCACTTTTAGAAGTGAAAACATGAGATTCTATAAACACTTGCCAAGGGAAAATATTGTAAATGTGTTAATGTTACCTAAATGGCTTGGATTTCCAGAACAAGACAAACTATGGAAATTTAGACCTTCACTCCAAAAGTTAAAATTGGAATGGTGCTGAATCCTTTGCAGATTTTCTCTGTAAGAATCCTCATGAATTATTTAAAGATATAATTCTGAGAAAATTCACAATGTGTGATGTTAAGTGATAGAGAAGCTAAAACTGAATATGGAATTTAATCACAATTTTATTAAATATATGCTATAAAAGCCTAAAGGAAATTTAGCAAAATATTAACCATCTTTTACTCTAGGTGATGGGATTACAACTTTTCAGTTTTGTTTTTTTCTCCCATGTTTTCTGTTTTCTCTACATTTTCCGCAATGTACATCTTTTTAAGACTTTCTTTTTTGAGACTGTAAAATGTTGTTGAGAAAATGTTAAAACAGGTTAGTAGCAACTTTGACTTGCTGAAAGAGGATAACATTGTTATTTTGTTGTCTTTTCTCTGAAGGAAAAAAACCTGAGTATCACTCTCAACATGATCCTTGCCAAAGGAAAAGCTATACTCTTCTCGGCGACCGTTACCAAAAACTTGATTACTCTTCACAGCTTAGTCCAAGAGTCTCAGTAACAAAGGTAGACACAAAGAAAATAAGTAACGCTGTACCTTGAATGATCAGTGGGCCGCAGGACTTTTGCTTGCCTTTCTTCTTACCTTCTTATTCTTGCTGGCTGATGTAATCTGTGCTCATAACTTCAATTGCCATTTACATGCCAAAAACTCAAATACCTTTGGAATAGATTTCCCTCCATTTTTCCCTATCCACATATACAAACACCTGGTACAAGTGGATATTGCTAGTAGTCACCGCATAATAAATACACCTGCAATTGAACTCAAACACTTCCCCGAAGCTCCTTTTTTTTTCATTGCTCAGAAAATGATACTATCATTCTCTCAGTTTCCCAAAGCAAAAATGGTGTCACCATGGTTGACTTCTTACATCGTCATTTAATAACTAATTCTGTAAATATTACCTCGCCATATATTTCTCAAATGCCTTGATTCCCCTTGAACTCATTATTACGAAGGACTTCAATTTCTCTCATATGAATTAGTGCAATAATCACTGAAACTACATCCCTTTATTCAGTCTCCTTTTTCTATATGTGTCATCCACATTGCAGCTAAACTTGTATGAAGTCAGATTTCATACCCATATTTGTCCCTGTTTCCAACATTTGAGCTCTTTCCTCCATAAATTTTGCTTCCTGTGAACAAAAACATGAGGAAAGATTCAATTATATGTCTAGGAAAAAATTATAGACTTTTAGTTAAAGATCGTAGTTTGAATTAATAAATTGATTTCTTCCTTAAACTATGCAAAAATGTTATAATATTAAGTTATTTTTTCCTTATGACATAAATACAAAAGGCCAAGTAGAATTCAGAGTATAATTAGACTTATTTTCAGCATGAATTTAGAAATGCTTTGTCTAAAAAATGGGACTAGTTCAAGAGAAATGGTGTTACCATCAGTAGTTCTCCCAAAGGAATGGCCCAAGTTTACCAGCATCACCCAGCTCACACACACACACACACGCACACACACACACGCACACACAGAATTTCAAGTCAGTTTTGGGTTGTCTCACTGCTAGAGGTGGAAAGATAACCAAAACTTACCACACTTTAGGAAACCCTTTAATGTCAAAGACAGAAGCTAAAACAAACAGAACCACAAAACAGCAATAAAACCTTGGAAGAAATAGTGAATACAGGGAAAACAACGCAAAAAAATCATTAGAGGCTGTGGAGGGCTGCAGAAGTTCAGTGGAAAGGTAATGGAACTGCTATGTAGTACGACTGTGGTGATGAGTAAATGACTTTGTGTACTTGTCAAAACCTGCACAACTATACAGCATTAAGAATAAGTAGCACTAAGAATAAATAATTACACGCAGGTTTTAAAAAAAAATCACCAGGATGTCAGTGTAACCCAAAAGAGAATATAAACTGTAAAAAATAAAATCTAGTTGTATAGAATATGAATAAGATAACCATACTGAAGAGGTTGCATGGGGTGCCTCCAAAAAGATATCTTAATGTTTAAAGCCCTGGTGCCTGTGAATATGGATTTATTTGAAAATAGCTCTTTACAAAGGCAATCAATTTAAAATGAAATCATCCCTGTGGGTCCTAATCTAATGACACATGTTCTTATAAAAAGGGGAAATCTGGACACAGAGACAGACACCACAGAGGGAGGACAATGTGACTACATACAGAAATCAGAGGACAGTATGAGCAGAGTGATGGACCCACAGGCCAAGGTACCCCAGAAACTAGAAGAGGGAAGGAAAGCTTGTCCCCTAGAGTCATCACAGAAAGCATGGCCCGCAGACATATTGATTTCAGACTTCTAGCCTTCAAAACTGTGGGACAATGAATTTCTTAAATGTTTTTAGCCACCTTGTTTTTGTTACTTTATTACAGTAATCCCAGGAAATGAATACATTAAGTTACATTGGAGAACAACAGCATTTTAACTGGATTCCATAAGGCTAATAACAGAAAGAAAAACTGTGCACCAATTCTGTACTCTAGATAAGAGAAGTTTGTTTCTCAAAGGAAGTCCAGTTAGAGTTCTGGAACTACTTTAAATACAGAGTAGTGTTGACCAAATAAACGAATATATTGTAGACCATGTAGATTGAAAGATGTCTCTCAGTTTTGGAGAATGAGTTAAAATAAGGAAAAGGGAAAGAAAACGTGAACCCTGTCGTTCTGGATTAGAATTAGAGATGTCAATATGAGCTATATGAATGTTTTAAAAATATAAGGACAACTAAATATGTTTGTAAATATAAATGTGTACGTATGCATATGAAGTCCTAGAAGCAATGACTAAATATGTATGTACATAAATATGTCTGTAGGTACAACTAAATATGTATGTGTGTAAGGTCCTAGAAGCAAATAGTAGTGAGCACACTGAGATCCACAATTTAGTTTCTAAATAGTATGGTTCAATAAATCAGAAACCAGAGTTTCTGGGAAAAGGGGCTGATTCTAGGCTGAAACAGCATAAATATAAGATAAGCTTGGAACATCTTGTTGCAGTCTCTGTGTGCATTTTGGAGCTAAGTGCTAAAAAACATGTAGATGTAAGTTGGATGGTCACTGAAACTAATCTGAATCAGTCCCTAAAACTAAAACAATTGAGCAAGAAAATTAATAAAGATAGTACTGGATTATAAAATCAATAGTCATGAATCCATGCCAAAATAAAATAAAAAGCAAATAACTAGTAAATAGGAATGTGTTGTAGGGATGGTAAGGAGAAAACCCTCTCATACAGAATAACACAATAATTCCTATTAATAAATGTAGAAGGCACACAGAAAATAGAAATCACAGATACAACAATAATTACAGTGAGCAATATCCACCAACGGAATTTAAATTTAGGGTACAAACTTTTGAAGATGAAACATGATACATGAGGTCTGAAGATATGTTTCTTAAAATATTTATTAACTATGAAATAAAATATACATTAAAAATGGGATAAAATAGGCAGAAACCACTATCTAGGTGATTAAGGTAAGTATCACCAGTAATAGCACACATCATCATCAGGTATCCTTGATATGACATACTCAGAACAGCATACTACTTTTATATTCTTCCCCAAAATCCACAACCTTAATTCACTCATGGGAAAATATCACACAGACCTAAATTAAATGATATGTTAGAAAACAACTGATCTCTCCACACTGCCACGTGTGTACCTATGCAACAATCTTGCATG
>CAUYLG010027721.1:0-33653 GCA_963573385.1 Cacajao melanocephalus | reverse complement strand
CTAGGCAAAACCATTCAGGACATAGGCATAGGCAAGGACTTCATGACTAACACCAAAAGCATTGGCAACAAAAGCCAAAATAGACAAATGGGACCTAATCAAACTCTACAGCTTCTGCACAGCAAAAGAAACAGTTATTAGAGTGAATCAGCAACCAACAGAATGGGCAAAATTTTTGCAATCTACCCATCTGACAAAGGGCTAATATCCAGAATCTACAAAGAACTAAAACAGATTTACAAGAAACAAACAAACAAACCCATTCAAAAATGGGCAAAGGATATGAACAGATACTTTACTAAAGAAGACATATATGAGGCCAACAAACATATGAAAAAATGCTCATCATCACTGGTCATTAGAGAAATGCAAATCAAAATCACATTGAGATACCATCTCTCATCAGTTAGAATGGCGATCATTAAAAAATCTGGAGACAACAGATGCTGGAGAGGATGTGGAGAAATAGGAACACTTTTACACTGTTAGTGGGAGTGTAAATTAGTTCAACAATTGTGGAAGACAGTGTGGTGCTTCCTCAAGGACCTAGAAATAGAAATTTCATTTGACCCAGCAATCCCATTACTGGGTATATATCCAAAGGATTATAAATCGTTCTATTATAAGGACACATGCACACGAATGTTCATTGTGGCACTGTTTACAATAGCAAAGACCTGGAACCAACTCAAATGCCCATCGATGATAGACTGGACAGGGAAAATGTGGCACATATACACCATGGAATACTACGCAGCCATAAAAAACGATGAGTTTGTGTCCTTTCTAGGGACATGGATGAACCTGGAAACCATCATTCTCAGCAAACTGACACAAAAACAAAAAATCAAACACCGCATGTTCTCACTCATAGGCAAGTGTTGAACAATGAGAACACATGGACACAGGAAGGGGAGCATCACACACTGGGGTCTGTTTGGGGGGAACTAGGGGAGAGACAGCAGGGGATGGGGAATTGGGGAGGGATAACATGGGGAGAAATGCCAGATATAGGTGATGGGGAGGAAGGCAGCAAACCACACTGCCATGTGTGTACCTATGCAACAATCTTACATGTTCTTCACATGTACCCCAAAACCTAAAATGCAATAAAAAATATATATATATATATGTATATGTATATATATATGTGTGTATATATATATATAAAGAGAAGAGAACTTGTACAAAGAAACTCCCCTTTTTAAAACCATCATATCTCATGAGACTTACTCACTATCATGAGAACAGAATGGGAAAGACCTGCCTCTATGATGCAATTACCTCCCACCAGGTCCCTCCCATAGCATGTGGGAATTTAAGATGAGATTTGGGTGGGAACACAGCCAAACCTTATCAGCTACATTACACACAGAAAAATACTTTTCCAGTTGATATACCGGGCAATGGGAAAGGCTTCCAGGTTTTAGTGGGGTTGTTAAGTCTAGAGCAGAAGAGGACTCTACAGCAAGTCCAAGATGTGCAGCAAGCAACTCTGCCACCACTTGGGCCATAGATGGGTAAACCCAATGGTGTTGGAGGTATCAGTAGTGAGAAAAGAGGCCAAGTGGAGCCTGTCTCATGCCCCAGTGGGAGATCACAACACAGGTGTCTGGGTTTCTGAAGCAATATGATCTACAGCAGGTAATTACATGTTTTTTGAAAAATAACTTCTGACATAGTACTGGCCCCTGCTAGAGATGGGGTATTTTACCATGGCACAACACATGACCATACAATTCAATTGCTCATCATGGGCTGGGTCCTATCAGTCCTAGCCATAAGGTTGGGCAAGACCAGCAACCGTTCATCATAAGATGGAAGTGGTACATCCAGCATCAAGCACAAGCAGGACCAGAGAACGCAAGTAAGCTGCATGAGCAGGTAGTCCAAGTCGACACCCAGAGCTTCCCCCTTTATTATAATAGCATTCCTCTCTCAACTCACACCTCTGGACATATGCTGGACATTCACTGACCAACTACTAGAAAGGAAAAAAATTAACCTTGGCTTATGGATGGCTTGGCTTGGTATGCAAACATCAACTGAAAATGGGCAGCAACCATAGCTTATTCATGGATGGCAATGAAAAACATTGAAAAACGATATTCTTCCCAAGGATAAATGCTTTGGCTTGTTTACCTGGTCATATGCTTTGTGTGGAAAGAAAAGTAACACAAATTTTGAATATATATGAATTTATGGATTGTGACAAGTGGCCTAATTGACTGGTCAGGGGTTGTGAAAGAATATGGACGGACATGAGTGATCACAAAATATGAAGATCTTTATAACACATGTTAATGCCTGCAAGAAAGCATTCACTACCAAAAAGAATTAAACAACCAACAGACAAACGACTCAGCAGTGGATAGCAATATCTGTCATCAGACAACCTAAGTGAAAATACATGCAGGATACATTTGTCTTTTTTTTCTAAGATTTTTTGTTTGTGTTATCAGGAAAATGCTAAGGCTGAGTCATAACAGAAAAAAGTAACTAGAAACAAACTACAATAGGCAAGCTAGACTGTCAGCCCCTACATGAAGAAACCAGAGCAGCCCACTAAAGACATATCATGTTGTGAAAGATGTTTTGTTTATCATAATCCAGAGAGATTTTTTTTTAGCAAAATCAGTTAATTTGTGCTCATTAAGACAGCAAAAGCAATCTGTCAACCTGATCCTTTCCAGCATCTTTCTGGGAGCCTTGGGGCTGTCCAGAAGCTATGGGGAGACCTGGCTGCTTGACAGCTGTTTAGAATATTCCATGAGATGCTGCCATGAATAGGAATTTTAAAATAAGTTCAGTGAGGTTTTTCCTCATTCTGCCTGGGTGTTCAAAGGCCATCTAAGGATATTGGAATGATTTTCAAAAGCTTACATTAATTAAGGAATACTGTATCAGATGCCCTCTTGCATCCAGAGAGCAGATTCATTCTGTCATCTTGGGACCAAAAAGCAAAATATAGAAGATTAGCAAAGGAAAAAAGATAACAAATTCACAGAAGCAGTCCTATTTTTATTGCACTGTTAATAATTACCTTTGTTGAACAGATGCAGAAATATCTGATAATCCATGACACATGGGAATTCATTTATTCTAGACTCCTACAGGCTGAAGTGGCAGTGAGTCATCATTACTTGGTGATAAGAAAAGCTGTCTTCATCAGTATCTCTTCTGCTGTGGTCAGTTTATGTTTGTCATCAGAAGAAAAGATAATCGAGGCTTCATGGGAGCCAGATCTGATACTGAATTGCAAAAATGCATGTCTCTATTGGCAGATGAAGCAGAGCCCGCCAGAGCATGCTTTCTGAAGTTTTCTTCTCCAAGTACTGGTAGGTTTTGGAACTTTTATGTTGTTTTGCAAAACAAACTTCCACATCAAATAGCAGTCACCACACTAAAACTGAGCAAAGACTGGCATACTTTGTCATTCTGAGAATCTGTAAGCACAAATGCTTGTATACACACACACACAGCACACACATATACAGAGTGAAACATTTTAGCAAATGTAGTAAGGTGATGGCTAGGCTTTCCTAAGTTACTTGTTTTATTGGCAAAATAGTAACATATTAAATGTAATGATATTCCCTCATACATTATCCTGTGAAACATGTGTCCTTGATACGATTATTGGCCACTTGGCAACCAAAACCATGCCCTATAAAGCTGTTTTAAACAGCACCTGTAAAAATGCATGTTGATGGGTGAATAAATGAAGGAGTAAAGGAATGAATGAATGGATGGATGAATGCATGAATACAATGTAAGTAGTATGAGAGCTTAGCATAATACTTGGCCTCGTCACTTGTATTTTCTTAACTAATCTTCTGTTATTTGCTCCTGCAAACAACCCAGATCCAATAATACCTCCCTGAGGTGTTCTCATTTCAATTATTAACCCTGTGGACCACTAAGCCCCATGGGCATTTAAGAGCAACTGTAAGTCTGCTCAGTCCATTATTGTTATTGATTCCTTCATTGCCATATATGGTTACTGTTGGAAATTGGTCCCTTGTAGTCACATGGCTTGTTTCACACTGCTGACTAATCTCAAATCATGGGAGTTCACCATAGAGTTTCTGATAATATTGAACCTTAGAAGAGGTGACAGAGGTCTCTCTTATTCTAAGGAGACTTTTTGGCCCCCATATGCCAATTTCCCCACCTTTATATAGCAGGGGATGTTGACAGGGACCTCCCTTGTCAGGCTGCCAAATGTTCTGCTCTTTCTTCCTTAAAGGAAATCAGCCTTACCTTTACCTAACTAACAAGTACTGTACTGCACAACTGACTCCTGCCTGAATGCAGAAGACCTGAGGCAAAGTAAAATGTGAGTCTACCCAACAAAGAAAATACAAAAGCTAGTTCTTTTGCAATAGAGTTCTCACTCACCGGATACTGCACTGCAATGATCCCGTTAACATATATTAAATACGGTGTCTCAGCCCTTTGTTAAGCACCTCACACTCATTAGCTCCTGTAATCCTCACACAATTTCTGTGACAGGCACAATTCTTACCTCTTTTTTACAGATTTGAAAACTGAGGTCAAGTGAATTTTAGGACCTTGGACTTGCAGAACCAGTAAGGGTGAAACTATATTTAAATGAAGAACATCTAGCTTGTGTGTCACAGCTCTGTCCTGTGCTATACATCTACGCTTTGTGCAAGCAGGAGAGTGGGCAGGCAGCAGGAGGCATGGAGAGGAGAGATGGAAGATGGTGCCGGTCGGCTCATACTTTGCCATGGCTCTACAGACAGAATTATTTTTCATGTACCCTCTGAAGCTCTTCATTGAATTTAAGGTGAAGAAATCTCAGTCTCACAGAATCAAATTGGATTACAGACATATTGTATAATTGCATACTCCCATTTTCTGCAGAATTCTATTAGAATCAATATACTTAGAATCCATACATGTTGGCATATGTTGTTTCTTTGGCCAGTCTTTGTTCTGATATGCTCATGCCTTATCGCTCCTTTAGAAAACCAATTTTCTCAAATGCAGAGCCTAAGAAAAAAATTTCTGGTGTAAAGGCCACTTTTGGCTTTTGCTGTATTCTTCTATTGGCAGAGGATTTTACATGGTGCCAAAGATAAACAAAGAACAAGTAGATTTGAAAAGAGATTGTTTTGAATGGTCAAAAAATCTCCCATTATGGGTAGTTGTATATTTTTGTAGAATGTCAGGGTTTACATAAGCAAATTATTCTTCTTTCCCTGAAATCATTTCTCTTCTTGAATCCCAGATCTTGGTGTTACCATATATGCAACTTACTTTAAAATACTTCACCCTAGACAGAGTGATGTAAATGTGTGCATGTTTGTTTAAAGTACACTCTAGGGAAGTCAGCTGTCCTAATAGAAACTCTTATTTCTTGGATGGTCAGCTAGCAAGGTACCATCACATCTGAAAGTCCACACTCTCAAGTACCTTTAAACTGTTCCAGCTATGTTGGCCTTGGATATGATATTGTTATGTAGTATAATGCATTTCAGAAACGAGACCTCCTTGGTGGAATTAGTGATAGTTAAGATTTTAGGATACTTTAATGATACTTCTAATTCTTGCATAAGCCTTGAATAAGTGTTCTAACAAGCTCTTTTGTCTCACTTCAGAAAAGACACTCAAGACTTGATCCCTAGAGGGCCCTCTGGGTCCAGCCACTGAAACAGAGGATGCAAGTTTCCTGATTGTCATTAAAATGGTGGCTGAATCCTGCCTCTATTATTCAGTCAGCCTCAAATGAACTTTGAAAGTAAGCTTGAGTCTGTTACTTAAAAGGACAGACAGATGGCCTGTCAACAAGGTTACAAGACAGATTGTGTGCACTGTTTTATGCCCACTTAGAAAATATTTAACACACGTCTACATGTGTGGCAGAATTTGATCTTAGAGCTGCTTTCATTATACATTCTACCCTTATTGCATAGCAGATAAACCTCATCACCTCAAATTTTTAAAGGCTACAGTTATCTACAAAAGCACCTAAGATTGGTACACCTTCCATCAGATTTGAGTCTGTTTACACTTCACTGTTGTCACCACTTATCCACTCATACAAGCTAGAAACCTAAATCAACTTCAACATTACCCTATTTCTTTTTAAGACGCAGGATCTCTCTCTCTCTGTCATCCAGGTTAGAGTGCAATGGCACAGTCACAGCACATTGCAGCCTCAAACTCCTGGGCTCAAGTGATCCTCCTGCTTCAGCCTCCTGCATGGCTAGGACCACAGGCAAATACCACTACACGGAGCTGATTTTTTCTTTTCCGTTTTTTTTTTCTTTTTTTGTAGAGACGGGGTTTCACTATGTTGCCTAGGCTGGTCTCAAACTCCTGGCTTCAAGTGATCCTCCTACTTCGGCCTCCCAAAATGCTGGGATTATAGGCATGAGCCATCATGCTTGTAGTACCCCTCTTTTTTTGTAATAAATTGGACCATGCAGCAAATCTAAAACTTTCTAGTATACTTCAGATTCCCTCTTTTCTACCTCCACTGGTGCTCCATAGATTAGCTTTTTGTATCTATTACATGAACTGTTGCCACAGACCCCAGCTGTCTTTCACATTAATCTTTCCTTTCATATTGCTGCCATAATATTTCTCAAGGGTAACTATGTCATCCACTGTCCAGAAACCTTCAATAATCATTCCCCCTTTTAATAACAGAATAAAGCAGAATTCCTTCAGTTGGCATTCAAGGACTATCACTGTCAGCTGCAGTTTACTTTCTGGCTTCATCTTCTCCTTCCAGTTCTCCTACATTTGCCACACACATGCCATTCACTGCCAAGGTCTTTACTATTGCTCCTGGGGCTCCCTCTGCCTAGAATGCACACCTTTCCTTCTGCATGCCTCAGAGCTTAATGTAAATGTCACCTTCTTCACTAATCTTTCCTGATCCCCTTAAGCAGAAGTAATCCTTGCTGCTTCTATTACTACGTCTCTAAATTTGATGAGTATCATAATTAGATGTTTTATCCTATCTCCCCTAGTAAATTGTGTTTTGAAGGCACTGATCATATATATATCCTTCATTTTATGTTCTTTACAGTACGATACTATGTATTCAGTTAATACTTTTGAATTGTACAGTATGCATCCATTATCAGTCTAACTTAGTGGTTTTTAAAATGTCTACACTAAGAGCAGTAGGATTCAAATTTAAGTGAATATGAGAACCATGATGGTGGTGGTGGTGAAGCAGGAACAAAAGGGATTTATATTAACAGATTCTGACACCCCTCATCCTGAGATCTTGACTCAGGACTAGGACATGAACTTTTAAACACACATCCCAGGTAATCCTGAAACAGATGGTCTCAAGACCACACGCTGGTTTGTGAGTCAGTGGCAGAGCATGAACAAGGGAATACTAATGTGAGTTGGGAGAACTTGCTGGCACTGGGAAAGGAAGCTAGTAGGCAGAGCAAATAACTCTCTGGTTCTGTGTCCTCAAATCATGCCAATCAACCCAAATTAGTGTCCTAGAGTTTCACTGTTTTGCAAACTGATCTACAAAAAGATTCATACTTTTGAACTACACTTAAAGAGCCCCTGCAGGAATTCATGTGTTGATTGTTTCCTTACTTTGAACACAACCCACTTGAAGTTGTCAAACAGAATGTAATATTTGGGCTGGGAAGTGGGCGATGGGGTGGAAGTGTAGAAAGAAAGCCTAATCAGAATCCTGTCTCTGAAGGCTAAAACAATTTGCAACAATCAGTGATAGTCCTTCTGTTATCACTAATTCAACTGATTAAATGCAATTGCTGGCTGGGCATGGTGGCTGCTGAGTATAATCCCAGCACTTTAGGATTTTGGGAAGCCAAGGCGGGTGGATCATCTGAGGTCAGGAGTTTGGGACCAGCATGGCCGACATGTCAAAATCCTGCCTCTAATAAAAATACAAAACAAAAAAAAGAAAAGAAAAAAAATGTAGTCAAGCATTGTGGCACACACCTGTAGTCCCAGCTACTCAGGAAGCTGAGGCAGGAGAATTGCTTGAACCTGGGAGGTGAAGGTTGCAGTAAGCCAAGATCATGCCACTGCACTCCAAACTGGGTGATAGAGCAAGACTCCATCTCAAATAATAATGACAATATACACCATGGAATACTATGCAGCCATAAAAAATGATGAGTTTGTGTCCTTTGTAGGGACTTGGATGAATCTGGAAACCATCATTCTCAGCAAACTGACACAAGAACAGAAAATCAAACATCGCATGTTCTCACTCATAGGCGGGTGTTGAACAATGAGAACACACGGAGGGAAGCATCACACACTGGGGTCTGTTGTCGGGGGGCAGGGGAGGGACAGCAGGGGGTGGGAAGGTTGGAGACAGATAACATGGGGAGAAATGCCAGATATAGGTGACAGGAGGGTGGAGGCAGCAAACCACCTTGCCATGTATGTACATATGTAACAATCCTGGATGATCTGCACATGTACCCCAGAACCTAAAGTACAATTTTAAAAAAAGCAATTGCATTATAATAAGCAAATGGAAGTTGATCATCTAAATGTATACAACACCTTCAGTTTCAGCTACAACACGTCAAAAGCTTGGAAGTCATTACTTTCATCCTTATAAGAAAAAGCCCAACATACCGAAAATCAATAACTTTCCTTCAATTCACCAGAGAATCGAGTTCAGGGGAAAAACTGTGTCCCTGAAATTTAGAAAAATAGATGAATACATAGAATCATGGCCAAACACACAGAATCATAGCCAAATATAGAGAATCACAGCTGAGATTAGCTTGTCTACTGCAGAAGCTATAAGAGCTATAAACTGGTAGAAACCCTTTAATGATATTTTGATGAATTGCTAAAGGCCAAGAGTAAACTAGCTTAGAGTAAGATTCCTTAGGCACCCAGTCCTAGGAGGGCTCTTACACTTTTCTGAGTTTTATCTCCCGGAATACCCAGGTTCTCATGGTGAACAAGCCATGAAAAAAACAAAAACAAAAACAAAAACAAAACAAAACAAACAAACAAAAAACACCATCACTACCACCAACAAAAAAACAACCAAACAAAAACTTCATATTTTTGGTAGGAGGAGGGGTAAATAAATCATTTTGAGAGAAACCCAAAACATGCTCTATGACAAAAGCCTAATCTCTAGGAGAAACAACTTTAGCTAATCCTTACACCACCAGTGAGAAAGGTGTTTATCCAATCCCAGTTTCCTCCAGCCTTTCTGTCTCACCCAAGGAGAGAGTAAACAAGTTAAGAAACACTGTAAAAGTCACAGTGCAGGCACACAGACCCACTAAAACACAGATACCATCATAATATTATAGAATATTTATCCTCTTGTACCTTATCACCAACAGGGCTTCAGTATAATAAGAGTGGAGAGCAGCAAGACACAGATTCTATTTAAGAAGTAGCTTTTTCAGAAGCCAAACACAAGAGGGGAGACATAAATGAGGAAAGTGAAGCCTCTGGCAACTACGTCTGCCATAAACATAAACACACAACCCAACCCCCAGCCAGATAAACGTAAAACTTTTTACTAAAGACCTGTTTCCCTCAGTTCCTGTTATTCAGTGTCTGTCCAGATTTCAACAAAATACTACAAGTCATGCCAAAAGACAAGAAAAAAAAGTAGAACCTAATGAGACAAAGCAAGTATAATAACAAAATTCAAATATGATATAGATTTGGGGATTATTAGGGAATTTAAATACTACGATTATGATGTTAAAGTCTCTAGAATAAAAAATAGACATGTAAGAACCGACGGGTTCTGTAAGCAGAGAGATGGAAACTTAAAGAGTGAACAGGAAATGCTAGTCAAAAACACTGTAACAGCAATGAAGAATACCTTTGATGGGCTCATCAGGAGAGTGGACATGGACAACAAAAGAATCAGTGGACTTGAAAATATGGTAACAGAAACTTCCAGAGATACAAAGAGAAAATACAAAAGATAATAAAATTTTAAAAGTATAGCGCATCCAGGAACTGTGGGGCAGTTTCAAAAGGTATAACATTCATGTACTTGGAATGACAAAAGAAAAAGGAGAGGAGGACAGAAGAAATATTAAAAATAATAATGTCTGAAATTTTCAAAAGTTAGTAACAAACACCAAATCACAGATAAAGGAAGCTTAGAAAACACCAAGTAGGATAAATATGAAATAATCAACACCTTGGCATATCATATTAAAATTGCAGAAAACACACACACACACACACACACACACACACACACACACACGTCCACACACACATACACACACACACACACAGAGAGAGAATTTTTTTAAGCCAGAAAGAAAAAATAATACTTCACCTATAGAAAAATAAGGATGAAAATTACATTGGACTTCTCAGGAACCATGCAAATCAGAAGACAGTGAAATGAAATATTTAAAGTATTGAAAGAAAAACAATACTACCAACCTAGAATGTTATTCCCAGCAAAGTTATTTTCAAAAAAGGAAAAATACAGGCTTTCTCAGACAGATAAAAGCTGAAGTGGTTTTCTGCAAGTAGATCTGCCCTGTAAGAAATATTAGAAGAAGTTCTTCAGAGAAAAAAATTATATAGGTCAGAATTTTGATCAACATAAGAAAGAAAGAACTTCAGAGAAGGAATAAAGGAAATCAAATAAAAATCAAGAAAGGAGAGAAAAATGTAATTATAGTAAAAGCTTAATTGAAGCCAGCCAAAGAAGGTAGAAAAAGAGAGCAATACATTTTTTAATGCAAACAATAGAAAACAGTTACACACATAGTAGATATTAAATCAGTTATATCACTTTATCAGTCTTGTTTTGGCTGCTATAACAAAACAGCATGTACTGGACAGGTTAAACAACAGAAATTTATTTTCCACAATTTTGGAGGCTGTCAACAAGAAACCCCTTGACAAGAAACCCCACAACATGCTGTCAACAAGAAATCCCTTTAACACATGCACACACACACACACACACACACACACACATATATACGAAGGAATGGAATGCTGATGCTAATCAAATGGAAACTAGAATACTTATATTAACTTCAGACAAACCTGACTTCAGAATAAGAAAAATTATCATGGATAAAGAAGGACATTACATAGTAATAAAGGGACTAATTCTTCAAGAAGATATAGCAATCCTTAATGTGTATGCACCAAACAACATAGCATCAAAATACATGAGGCATAAGTTGATAGGACTGAAAGGAGAAACAGATAAATTCACTCCCATGGTTGGAGAATCTCATACCTCTTTTTCAGTAATTGAAAATGATTCAGCAGGTAGAGAATCAATAAGGATGTAATCAAAAAAAACAATACCATCAATCAACTTAAACTAATTGACATTTATAGAATACGTTTATTCTTCCCAAGCTCAAATGGAACATTTAGCAAGATAGACTACCTGTGAGCAATAAGTAAAATACAACTTAACACATTTAAAAGAATATAAATTATACAAAACATGTTCTCAAATCACAATGAAAGTAAACTATCAATAACAGAAATATAAAGGAAAAATCCAAACACACAAATACATCTCCAAAAAAAGGGTCAAAAATAGTCTCAGACATTTAAAAATATTTAGAACTATGTAAAAATTAAAATACAATTTATCAAAATTTGTGGAATGTAGCAAAAGCAGAGCTTAAGGATAATTAATAGCAGTAGATTCACATATTAAAAAAGAAGAAATATTTATAATCAACAATGTAAGCTTATACCTTAGGAAATCTATAAAAAGAAGATAAATTTAAGCTCAAATTAAGCACAAAATAATAATACAAACTACAAAAGAAATTGATGTCATTTAAAACAGGAAATCAATAGAAAAAAAAATCAACAAAAGCAAATTCTGGTTTTGGAAAAGAACAATAAAATTGATAAACTGCAGCCAAGTGTCTTAGTCCACTTTGCTTCTATAACAGAATACTTGAGACTGGTAAATTACAATGAATAGAAATTTATTTCTCACATTTGAGGAGACTGGGAACTCTAAAACTGAGTGACGTGATGATGAAAGGTAGAAGGGCAAGAGTGGGCATGATGCAGTAAGGGGAGACAAACTTCCCCCTTTTTTAACAAACTAAGTCTGACATTAATTTAATAATGAGGGCAGAACCCTCATGGCCTAATCACCTCTTAAAGGTTCTACCTCTTAATACTGTTATAAGAGCAATTAAATTTCAACATAAAATTTGGACGGGACAAAGATTCAAATCATAGTACCAGGCTAACAAAGAAAAGAAAAGAGACGCCAGTATTGGAAATAAAAGAGGAGTCATCATTACTGATCTCGTGGTTATCAAAAGGAGAATAAAAATATATTATGAATAACTCTCTCTCCACAAATTTGATAACTTAGATGAAGTGGACAAATTTTTTAAAGGCACAAGTTACCCAATTCATACAAAGAGAAAAAGATAATCTAAAAGGGTCCACATTTCTTAAAGAAACTGAATCAATAATAACCTTCCAAAACAGAAAGTACCGGCCCAGACAGTTTTACTAGTAAATTCTACCAGACATTCAAAGAGAGAATACCAATTTTCTACAATATGATCCAGAAAATAGAAACGGAGGAAATGCTTTCTAACTTAGTCTACGAATCTAGCATTACCCTAATACCAAAACTACATAAAACCATCACAAGAGAGAAAAACTATAGACCAATATCCCTCATAAACACAGATACAAAAATATTAACAATCAATTCCAACAATGTATCAAAACAATTATACACCATGAGCAGTGACATTTGTTACAGGTATGAAATGCTGGCTCAACATTAGAAAATCAATTAATGTAATCTACCACATAAATAGGCTAAAATAAATTATATGGGCAATTGGTGCAGAAAAGGCATTTGACAAAATCTAGCATCTACTTACAATAAAAACTCTCAGCAATCTAAAATAAGAGGAGGACTTCTTCAACCTGATAAAGAACATTTACAAAAAAACCCTGCAACTACATAATGCTTAATGTTAAAAAACTGGCTGCTGTCCCCCTAAGATCAGGAACAAAGCAATTATATCCTCTCTTCACACCTCTATTCAACATTGTACTAGAAGTCAGCTATGCAATAAGACAAAATTATAAAAAAGGAACTTAAAAGTATACATTTGGTATACTGCAGCAGGCCAAGAGATGTTTCTCAAAGGAGCATAGTTATCCTTGGATAACAGTAGGGCCTTGTTCCAAAATCCTAAGAATCTCCATTGTGATTCACCTATAGGGGCCTGCCAAAGAAGAAATAAAACTGATATATAAGACCAATGTACAAAAGTCAATTGCTTTCTTATATAACAGTATGAACAACTGAAATTTGAAATTACGATCACCACCATTTATAATACCACCAAAATAAACACTTAGGTATAAATCTAAAAAATTCATACAAAATCTATATTTAGAAAACTACAAAACTCTGATGAAAGATGTCAAAGAATATGTAAGCAAATGGAGACATATTCCATGTTCAAGGATTGGAAGACTCAATATTGTTAAGATGTCTATTCTTCCCAACTTGATATACAAACTCAACTCAATCCCAATCAGGAGTCCAGCAAATTATATTTTGTTGATATCAACAAACTTAATTTGGACTCTAGTTTGTATGGAAAGGCAAAAGACCTAGAATTGCCAACACATACTGAAGAGGAAGAACAAAAGTTGAAGAACAAAAGTTGGAGGGCTGACATTACTGAACTTTCAGACCATGTAGTTATATACTCATAGTTATTGTATGGTTAATCAAGCTTATTAGTAGAAAACACAGACACATAGATCAATGTTAACAGAATAGAGAGCCAAGAAAAACCCACAAAAACAGCCAATTAGGCAACTAAATGGAGAAAGGATAGCACTTTCAACAAATGGTGCTGGAAAAATTGGACATACTAATGCAAGAAAAAAATCTAGACACAGACCATATACCTTTCACAAAAGTAAATGAAAAATGGGTCATAATCTTACATGTAAAATGAACAACTATAAATAAATATTTAATATTTATTATAGAAAACAAGAATGTAGACCTTGGTTTTAGAGATGTGCAGATTTGTTACATGGGTAAATTGCATGTCACTTTGGTTTGGCGTACAAATGATTTCATCATTCAGGTAGTAAGTACAGTACATAATAGGTAATTTTTTGATCCTCACTCTCCTTCCGTTCTCCATCCTCAAGTAGGCCACAGTGTCTATTGTTCCCCTCTTTGTGTGCATGTGTACTCAATGTTTAGCTCCCACCTACAAGTGAGAACATGTAGTATTTGGCTGTTTCTTCATTAGTTCACTTAGCTTAATGGCCTCCAGCTCTATCCATGTTGCTGCAAAGGACAAAAGACATGATCTCACCTTCTTAATGACTGCATAGTATTCCATGGTATATATGTATCACTTTTTCTTTATGTAATTCACCATTGTTGGGCATCCTTGTTAATTCCACATTTTTGCTATTGTGAATAGTGCTGCTACAATGAAAATATACATGCATGTCCCTTTATAATACGACAATTTATATTTCTTTGGGTATATATCAGGTAATGGAATGGCTGGGTCGAATGTTAGTTCTGTTTTCTTTTGAGAAATCTCCAAACTTCTTTTTCTGGTGGCTGAACTCATTTACATTCCCACCAGCAGTGTATAAGTGTTCTCTTTTCTCCACAGCCTCACTGTAATCTGCTGTATTTGAGATTTTAATAATAGCCATTCAGGCCATTATGAATTGGTGTTTCATTGTGGTTTTTATTTCAATTTCGGATTAGTGATGTTGAACATTTTAAAATAGACTTGTTGGCTGTGTGTATTTCTTCTTTGAGAAGTGACTGTTCATATTATTTGCCCATTTTTTGATCAGGTTATTTTTTGCTTATGTTCTTTCTGGATTCTGGATATTAGATCTTTGTTGGATGAATAGTTTACAAATACTTTTCCCATTCTGTAGGTTATCTGTTTACTCTGTCCATAGTTTCTTTTGCTGTGCAGAAGCTCTCTAGTTTTATTAGGTCCAATTTATTAATTTTTGTTTTTGTTGCAATTACTTTAGACATCTTCATCATGAAATCTTTGCCAATACCTATGTCCAGAATGGCATTTCCTAGGTTTTCTTCCAGGTTTTTATAGTTTGAAGTCTTACATTTAAATCTTTAAATCCATCTTGAATTGATTTTTGTATATGGTGAAAGGAAGTAGGGCAGTTTCAATCTTCTGAATATGGCTAGCCAGTTATCCCAGCACCAGTTATTTAATAGAGAGTTTTTTCCTCATTTGTTATTGTCAACTTTGTTGAAGAACAGATGGTTTTAGGTATGCAGCTTTATTTCTGGGTTACCTAAGCTGTTCCGTTGGTCTCTGTATCTGTTTTTGTTTCACTGTCATGCTGTTTTGATTACTGCAGCCTTGTAGTATAGTTTAAACTCAGTAGCATATCTCTGGTTTTCTTCTTTTGCTTAGGATTGCTTTGGTTATTTGGGCTCTTTTTCAGTTCTGTATAAATTTTAGATTTTTCTAAAGATGTGGAAAATAGCACTAGTAGTTTGACAAAAATAGTATTGAATCTGTAAATTGCTATAGGTAGTATGGCCATTTTAACAATATTGATTCTTTTTATCCATGAAAATGTAACATCTGATTTATTGCAGCAGTGTTTTTTAATTCTCCTTGTAGACATCTTACACCTCCCTGGCAAGCTGTATTCCTAAGTATTTTGTTCTTTTTGTGACTATTGTAAATGGGATTTTGTTATTAATTTGGCTTTCAGCTTGGATGTTATTGGTATATATAAATGCTACTCATTTTTGTTCATATCCTTTGGAGGGACATGGATGAGGCTGGAAACCATCATCCTCAACAAACTAACACAGGAACAGAAAACCAAACACTGCATATTCTTAATCATAAGTGAAAGCTGAACAATGAGAACACATGGACACAGGGAGGGGAACGTCACACACCGGGGCCTGTCGATGGAGGGGAAGGAGGAGAGAGAGAGCACTAGGACAAATACCTAATGATATCTAATACATGTGGGGCTTAAAACCTAGATGATGGTTGACAGGTGCAGCAAACCACCATGGAATGTGTATACCTATGTAATAAACATACATGTTTGGCACATATTTGCCAGAAGTAAAATAAAATAAAATTAAATTTTAAAAAATGCTACTTATTTTTTTATATTGATTTTTATATCCTGAAACTTTACCAACTTGTCATTTCCAGGAGGCTTTGGGTACAGATTATGGGGTTTTCAAGGTATAGAGTTATATTGTCTGCAACAGGAGATGGTCTGACTTCTCTTCCTATTTGGATATCTTTTCTTTCTTTCTCTTGTCTGACTGCTCTTGCTAGGACTTCTAGGACTATGGTGAATAGGAGTGATGACAGTGAGTATCCTTGTCTTGTTCCAGTTCTTAAGGGAAATTCTTCCAGCTTTTGCCTGTTCAGCATTATGTGGGCTGTGTGTTCGTCATACATTACTCTTATCTGAGGTATGTTCCTTCAATGCCCCGTTTGCTAAGGGTTTTTAACACGAAGCAATGTTGAATTTTATCGAAAGTTTTTCTTCATCTATTGAGATGATCATGTGGTTTTAATTGTTAGTTGTTTATGTGATCAGTCACATTTATTGACTGGCATATGTTGAACCAACCTTGCATCACAGGAATAAAATCTACTTGATCATAGTGAATTATCTTTTTGATGTGCTACTGGATTAGGTTTGCTAGTATTTTGTTGATGATTTTTTTGTGTCTATGTTTATCTGGGATATTGACCTGAAGTTAGTTAGTTTGTTTTTTCAGGTGTTTTTGCCAGGTTTTGGTATCAGAGCAATATTGGCTTCATGGAATGAGTTAGGGAGAAGTCCCTCCCTAACTCATTCTATAGAATAACTGAATTGTTGATTCTTTGGAATAATATCAATAGTATTGTTACCAGCTCTTCTTTATATGTATGGTAGAATTCAGCTGTGAATCAATCTGGTTCAGGGTTTTTTCTGGTTGGTAGTTTTCTCATTACTGATTCAATTTCAGAACTTGTCATTGGTTTGGATTTCTTTCTTCCCAGTTCAATCTTGGGAGGTTATATGTATCCAGGAATTTATCTATTTCTTCTAGGTTTTCTTGTTTGTGTGCATAGAGGTGTTTATAATAGTCCCTGAAGGTCTTTTGTATTTATGTGGGTTGGTGGTAATATCCCTTTGTCATTTCTGATTGTATGTGTTTTTTTTTTCTTTGTCATTTCTGATTGTATGTTTTTTTTTTTAACTGTTATCTTAGGTTTAGGGGTATATGTGCAGGTTTGTTATATAGGCTGATTGTGTGTTGCAGGGGTTTGGTATACAGATTATTTTGTCATCCAGGTATAAGTATAAGCACTTGATAGGTAGTTTTCAAATCCTCTCCCTGCTCCTAGCCTCCACCCTCAAATAGGCCCAGTGTCTGTTGTTGCCTTCTTTGTGTCCATATATACTCACAGTTTAGCTCCCACTTATAAAAGAGAACACGTGGTATTTGGTTTTCTGTTTCTGTGCTAGTTTTCTTAGAATGGTGACCTCCAATTCCATTTATGTTGCTGCAAAGAACATGATCTTGTTCTTTTTATGGCTACACAGTATTTCATGGTGTATATATATCACATTTTCTTTACATAGTCCACCACTGATGAGCTCCAAGGTTGATTCCACATCTCTGCTGTTGTGAATAGTGCTGTGATGAACCTATGCATGCATGTGACCTTATGGTACAATAATTTATATTCTTTTGGGTATATACCCAATAATGTGATAGTTGGGTCAAATGGTAATTCTGATTTAATTTCTTTGAGAAATCACCAAATTGCTTTCCCCAATAGCTGAACTCATTTACATTTCCACCAGCAGCGTAAAAGCATTCCCTTTTCTCAACAACCTCACTAACATCTGTTAATTTTTTGAGTTCTTAATAATAGACATTCTGATGTGTAAGATGGTATCTCACTGTAGTTTTAATTTGCATTTCTCTAATGATTAGAGATATTGAGTATTTTTCCATAAGTTAATTGGCCATCTGTTTGTCTTCTTCTGAAAAGTGTCTATTCCTACTCTTTGCCCACTAGGTGAATGTCTATCAAATTGATTTATTCTTTCAAAGAAACAACTTTTGGACCCATTGATCTTTTTTATAGATTTGCACATCTCAATTTTGTTTAGTTCAGCTCAGATTTTTGTTATTTATTTTCTTCTGCTAGCTTTGGGGTTGGTTTGCTCTTGTTTTTCTAGCTCTATGTGCGATGGTAGGGTGTTAATTTGAGATCTTTGTCTTTTTATGTATGCATTTAGCTATCACCTTTACTCTAAATATGCTGTAACTATTTCCTAGAGATCCTGGTATGTTTTTTATTTTCATAAGTTTTGAATAATTTTGTGATTTCTGCTCATTTTCATTCTTTACCCAAAAGTTATTCAAGAGCAAATTTTTCAAATTTTCATGTCATTGTATGGTTTTGAGAGATCTTCCTGGTATTGATTGCTATTTTTATTATGCTGTTGTCTGAGAGCGTGGTTATTAGGATTCCAGTTTTTTGAATTTGTTGAGAATTGCTTTATAGCTAAGTATGTGGTTGACATTGGAGTATGTGCCATGTGAAGATGAGAAGAATATGTATTCTGTTGTTGGGTGAACTATTCTGTAGATGTCTGTTAGGTCCATTTGGTCAAGTGTCAAGTTTAGGCCTCAAATATCTATTTGTTTTCTGCTTCAATGATCTAAGAGCATCAGTGGGGTGTTGAAGTCTCCCACTATCATTGTGTGGTTATCTAAATATTTTCATAGGTCTAAGAACTTGTTTTATGAATCTGGGTTGTCCAACACTGGGTGCATACATATGTAGGATAATTAAATCTTCTTGGTGATTTGAACATTTCTTCATTATGTAACACCCTTCTTTGTCCTTTTTGATCATTGTTGATTTTTCAATAAATTTTTCTCCATCCCTTTACTTTGAACCTATGGGTGTCATTGCATATGAGTATCTTGAAGATAACAGACAGTTGGGTCTTGCTTCTCTATCCAACTTACCACTCTGTCTTTTAAGTGATGCATTTAGTCTGTTTACATTCAAGGTTAATATTGACATGTGAGGAGCTGATTCTTTTACCATATTTTTTAGCTTGGGCATTATATAGAGTATATATAAAAAATAAATATCCTCTGCATATTCCATGTGCAATAGAAAGTAGAGCCCACTATAATGACAACCATCACAATAAAAACAAAGCCTTCAGAAATGGTAAATAGCCCTGACCGTTTCCATTTCCTGAAGCTTCTAGATGTTTAAAACATAAGGATGGATCAAAACAGTACCACTAAAAATTGTGTGATCCAAAAAACAACCTTAAGGAGAAAATGCATCACACTGCCCTGCAACCTATGTCTGACTCTAGGGAAAACACCATTTGAATTTGCTCTCTGCTCTGTGCGAATAATTCACAACTGTGGCCCACTGCTGCTGCAGGTGTAGGCTATTCTTTACCTGGTGGCCCCAGGAGATCTCTAAATTCATTTCAGGACCTCATGTGGCAGAGAGAAGCCACACAGCTCTCCAGAGAGGTGTAATCTGTAAGGACGTTTGCCCTGCAGCCCATGGGAGAGAGTTATGCAAATAATTGTTCCTCACAGGTGCCTGACCCCACTGAGGAGACAAATATCCGATTCCTCTCACTGAGGAAAGAAAAGGAGCACCCCATTTCTAGAATTTCTTGCCTCTGGTTGGGGGCACAAGTTGTGCCTCCTTTCAACATACAGCTTAAAAGTGCTGCTTCCCAAGGGCGACATTGTTTAATTAAGAAGCTTCTTTTAACTCTAACACTGAAGTGGGCCTTACAGGAAGCAACAGAATATCTCTATAGTTTTTATTTAGTGACAGTAACCTGATTTTCTATTTTAAAAATAAGCAAAAGAAAACTCCTGCATTTCATCTAGTCAAACCACCAAAAAATAAGATATTATTTTCCTTTTAGTGATGAAAGTCGCAGGTGTTTTATTGTGTATGATCTTGCGTGTGTGTGTGATCTTGGACAAGTTACCTAACCTATTTTTGCCTTGGTTTCTTCTTCTATATAAATGGAATAACAACAATACCTACCTCACAGGGCTATTGTGAGGATTAAACAAGTTAATACATGCAATTAGAGTGGCTACTATGATACTCTCCATGAGAAAAAGCAATCAAGCAATATACGCAGGGTAATTAAGCAAACAAATTTCTAACTACATGTATACTGCCAAGCAGTGTATACTTTGCCACTCTTTTTGATCTATGCATTTTGTATTAGTAATGACTGATTCTACATTTTTGAGCCCTCTGTCTTGAACTTTAAATTTAGATATGCAAATACCCACTAAACATATATACTTGGACTCCATTGGCATTTTATATTTAGTGTATGCACAACTTTCTGACAGAATTTCCTAATATAGTGGTAATTTTCAAAATATTTCTGTATAAGTGGTGTGAAATAAGTTTTAAACAGTTGTACAGATTAATTCTAAAAATGCCTGGGGGATGGTGGGTCGGGGGAATTAGGAAGTATTTGAAGTACTCCAACAGAAATCAATGCTCCAAAGATGGTTACTAAACATTTGAATTATCATTATCAAAATCTGAGACCCTAGAGTTTGTAATTATCTAAAAAAATATTAGGACTTTAACAAATTATTTTTAAAAATGAATGCGTTTAAGAAAGGTGACTAGCTAGGAATGTTCTGCAGGCTCCACTACCCTTGCAGGAACACAACAGTTCCATGGGGTTTAGCATTCCCCAGCCAACCCCCAACTGCCACTCCCCAACACAGGCTATCCCTGACTCCATAAAGGACCTGTAACCTAACTCAACTAAAAAGTTGTCTGGCCCTTCATTCCCAAAGTCCTGGAACCAGTTCTCACTAGCCTTTTTGGCAAAGTGCTGTTCAGGTACCTAGGGCAGAGTATGGCACTGGTTTTGTGCCTTTTTACTAATCATTTTTGGGACTTGCTTTGAGGGTGACACTGCATCTTGTTAGAAGGTTATGGGGAAAAGGAAGCATAGACCATATGTACTTCTGCTCCATCAGAGGCTACCGTATTTACCAAATAATCTAGCATCTTCTAATCTGCTAAATTAGCTTTAGAACAGTTCCCATGAATTTCCTATCTGATGGTTGGCCCTATGGTTCACCCAGAACCATCTCATGCCTAAATAAGACCTATAGAAGTTATCCTAGGTTATTTTATTTTCTTCACCTTACCCATTCCAATAGTTGACATACTTACGGTCTCTGCAGGGCATCTCTTTGACTAAATCCTTATTAAGTGTGCCCTAGTTCAGACCCTCTGTCTTCTTCCTGAACACTAAAAATGCTTTCTAACTGTCCCTTACCCCATCTCACTATACCTTCTAATACCTTCCCCATTGCAGTCATAGTAATATATCCACAAGTATAACCTTATTCCTATTCCACTGCCTAAAAGCTTTCAAAACTTTGCATTATCAACATAGTGAAGTCTAAACACCTTGCTTACATCCATCATTTTATCTTCCACCTAGGAAGTCTTTGTCCCTGGTCAGATCCTGCTTCTATGTTCTAGACTTACAGAACCTCATGGTAATTTGCTGTCATTCATCTCTTTATCATCAACAGCCAGAGGGTAGCTCAATTCACATTTGTTAGAAGAAACACAGTAGTTGTCTGAGTAACTACTTAGAATAGAATTCAATACAATAGCTAACAATTTTTGAGTACGGTAATTACTATGTGCCAGACACTATTCATAAGCACTCCATATGAATTAATTCATTCACTTCTCAGAACAATACAAGGTAGTATTGTAAGCATTCCATTTTTACAAATGGGAAAACTGAAGCACAGAGAGGTTAAATAACTAACCCAATGCCACACTGCTTGTTGTTAACAGAACTAGGATTGAAACTGTGGCAGTCAGGCCCCAGAGGTGATATTTCTAACCATTACACTCTGCAGTCTTTTGCAGCCTTTGGACAGACGGAATTCATGGTTAACAGAATTTTGAATCAGACACTTTACAACTCTGAATCTGATTCTCATCTGGTAAGTGGAGGTAATTGTGCCTGCCTCACAGAGTTATATGAAAACTACATGAGATGATTCTTTAAAGAGTCACAGCATTTTGCTCTGTGCTTTGTTCATTATACTGTTGCTTTCTACCTCCTCTGCCCTGGCTTTCTCTGCTTTAGTCCCTGGCCTCCTTACCTTTTCTCAAACACATCTCACAGGATGTGCAAGCTTAGGACATTTGCATAGGATGTTCCCTCCTGTTCTTCCAGATGCCCATACGGCCAGCTCTATACTCATCTGCAAATCTTTGCTTGGATACTGCCTCCTCAGTGAAGCCAAACCTGAAAATCGTATTTGAAATGGCAACACTACCTTCACCTTCCTGTACTGATGAGACTTCTTACCTTGCTGTTTTGCTCATCTTTTCAGGTTACCTGTCATCTTCTAGCACCTATATGATTTATTTACTAGGTGTTGATTGTCTGTCTCCCCTGGCTGGACTATAAGTTCCATATCTGGTTTATTTAGGGATTTAGCCCAACCACCTAAAACAGTGCCTCACATGGAGAGGCACTCAACAAGTACCTGTTTAATGAATGAAAGCTCTTTTCCATCACCTATTTTCATACATTTTAGCCCCTTCTTATCCTCCAACTTCAGTTTAGCTTCACTTTTTCAAGGAAACCTCTGACAACCCCACTGTACCCCTAGCCCAAGACTATATAGTCCCCTGGTTATTTTTTTCTCCTTGGCACTAAATATGATTGATCAGTGCTTATGTTTGTGAGTACTTGATTAATGTGTTTCTCCAGCAGGTGATAATGTCTGTGAGGGTGGGAATTGCGTTGCTCACCATTTTATCCCCAGGCCAAGCACACTGTTGGGTATGTGAAAGGCCTGGAATGCAAATGGATAATGAAGGATTGGAGATAAAGGAATGAGTACCACTTTATATTCAGCAGGCAGTAAATAGGTAAGGCTCATACGAACTCCACATATGAATAACTTAGAGTCATATGATACATGAATTTATTTAGCAAGTTTATCTACTATGATGGATAATTTTGTGTGTCAGCTCACTGGGCCATAATGTACCCAGATAATTGGTCAGACATCAACATTATCTGGTGTTTCTGTGAGGATGTCCTTGGATAAGGATAACATTGACACCAGTAGACTTGGCAAAGCAGATAGCCCTCTGTAAGGTGCATAGGTCTCAACCAATCAGTTGAAGGCCTTAAAAAGTTTGACTTTCATGAGTAAGAGGGAAGGAACTCCTCTTGATTGGCTGTCTTTGAGCTGGGACCTTGGTCTTTTCTTGCCTTCAGACTCAAACTGAAATACTGGCTCTTCCAGGATCTCAAGCCTAGAGCCCATCAGACTAGTCCTACACTATAAGCTCTTCTGGGTCTCCAATTTGCTGACCAGAGAGCTTTGGGATTGACAACTTCCATTATTGTGTGAATTAATTTATCTTTCTCCTATTGATTACGTTCTGTAGAACCCTGACTAATACATCTCCCTTATTTGGCTTAATTCTCACCACAACCTTGAAGTACAGGAGGTATAGATGATTTGATATGCAGTCACACATCTTTAATCCGGTCAAATCAGAAGAACCACCCAAGTCTTACGACTCTACAAAGTCCTGTTTTAGCACCCTCTTGCTAACCTCTTTGGACATTTAGTTGAATTTTGTCTACTATTTGCTTTCAGAGTAACATACTGACTGGTGGCAAGATTGTTGGATGGGCTTTATAAAGCTTGTGTAATCTTCAAATGTGCCTTTGCCTAAAGATTTCCTTGGCATCAGACTGAAGAGCTCCCAAATCAACCCCTTCAGCCCTGTCTCAGTCTTGCCTCCATTTATCTCTTTCCCCAAAATCTTCAAGGAGATGGACAACTACTCAATTAATTGCTTCCTACTCATTGTTGCCTATGTCTAGAAGCTGTCAATTAAAAATATAAGTATATATAATTTGAATTTAATTATACATAAAAATACAAAATATATGTCAAGAGTCACTGAAGGCACAAGTGGAAAAAAGAATACATGTGTGACTGCATAATTCAAATATAACACTGGAAATACAAAATGTATAATGGATTTTAAAACCAAATCTGTGGAACTCTGTTACCTGTGAGACCAAAAAAAATCTCACCTCCGTTGTGAAGCCTTAGCAATCTAGTCCCCCAGAGAAGCAATTTCTTTTGACCTTGTATCCTTTTCTCTGTGGAAAAATGTTATTCTCATATCAATTATCATACACAATTGCAAAGATTTCTTTACATATCCTTCTTTCCCCTAGACTGAGGGTTTTGTATTTGTTTCGTTTTGTTGAAAGAAGGACAGTGTTATCCCAGTAGCTCAAGTCTTGAGCACAGTGCCTACCATATTTTAGTTGCTCTATAAAGTTTCATGTGCGTCTCCCAGTTCCCCTAGCCTCACCAAACTAGATACTCTTCCTTTTCAAGGAATGTTCAGAGACAGAAAACAAAAGAATATCCATTAGCCAGAGTATTTTCTGACATCAAACTGACACCACTTTAACCAAAAATAACTAGACATTTGTCCCTTTTTCTGGTTGCCTTGATGATGTTGTAGTGAAGGGGGCACAGCTCTTTAGACCTTTCCTTGGATAAATGAGAGGACAAAAGTGCTTACCGAGGTGCAACTACCCAAGCTTATGCTAACAACTTCAGCTAATGTTGTTCAGGAAGAAAACATTTCTGATGAATTTCTGCTGCTTAATTCACACACAGAGAAATAAAGAACAGCAGTCACTGTAATTAGCAAGCAGTTTTTCCAGCAACAGGATTTACACCTGGACATAAACATGTTCACTGAGGTTAGGATGAACATTTGCTAAGGCAAACGCTTTTGGAAAATTGTAAAGCTAATGATCTTACACTGACAGCATAACCTTGAGCTTGCCAGATAGACTGCCAAGAGTAAACACTTAATGAAAGGAAAAAAATGCTACAGTAATGATCCTTCTTGTGACCCCAAGCTCAGAGACTGTTTTTGAAAAGTTCAGTGAAAAGATTTTTCTATTTGCTGATAATTTTTCATGCAGTTTTATGTATTTTATGATCTGACTTGATATGGATGAGATGCATTTCACCAGTCAGAGCAAGATGCAACAATCTCTTCCTCTAATTTCTTATCCCCAGAAGTGGAAATAATCAGCCCTGAACTTTAGTAGAGGTCAGTTATTATTTTAAAATATTTGTAGGGATCATAGGCAAAAATCCTTAAGGCTTATTCTGTGGATTGGAAACGTTTCCGTAATTTATTGCATATGGGGGTGGAGAACTAGAGTCACATGATGGTTGATGAGAACACAATAAACTTCTCATTATTTAAAATCCCAGTAAGTAAACCTCTCTATTAATTGGAGAATGGCTGTGTGAAAGAAATATAGGACATAGAATGAAAGCGCTTGGGTATGAATCGTTATCCAACCTCAAGTTAAATAATCACTCTGAACTTCTTATTACCTTATCCCAAAAAAAGGATGGATGGTAATTTAGGGGTTATATGATTGTTTTAAGGATAAAATGGGATAATATATGTGTAACTGACTTGTACAGTGCCTGGAACAAAGGGTTCAATAAGTATTAGGTAAACATAAACTAATAGAAAGTGTTTGTCTATGCTTTAAATGTATCTATATTGTACTATTTTTTTCTATATTTTTGCCTCCTCAAAATCCAATTTCTCCTTCACATCACATTATTAAAATCCAATTTCCCCCAATCCAATTTCTCCCTCACACTCATAAAAATGGGCACTTTATATGCAACTCCCCATTGCATACATATATAATAAAGTGCTCATTTTGATGAGTATAGAAGCCAAATGAAGAGATACACCCTCTAGTTACTTCAGGGAAACCAGGACCAGGTATCTTATTATATAATATATTTTACTTATTTATCATATTAATTTTTATTGTATTTCTTTTCTCCAATACTATAAGCTTCATAAAGGCAGGCATTTTATTCTATTTTGTTATTTAATATATTTTCAGCATCTAGACCACTGCCTGACACTAAAAGACGTAATCAAGAAATACATGTTGAATAAATTTGATACTTCTCTCCAAAATACTGAGTTGTAGACAAAAAAAATGCAAAAATTATGGGAGAGTTGTAAATTCACTCTAGCTGGCAGACAATAGTAGTTGAGATGCATGCTGGCAGAACCATCGAGTACTATCAGTGAAGCATCATGCCAGGATCTTCCTGTATTTTAGCCTCCAGAACCCTCTTGGTTCCTGCTTGTTTCCCACAACTGCTTTTGCAGGTTGCCCCAAATCTTGCAAGCTACCTGACACCCTTTTTATAAGTTCATTTATTACTTAAAACAGATATGGTTTCTGTTGTTTGCAATTATGTGGCTGATGCTGAACTGATGCTTGCTCAGTGCCTGTGGAAGAGAGTAACTAATAAACTCAGAGTCAGCGGGAACGTTATGACAGATGCAATCTCATTTTGATGGTGTCACATATGGCTTGAGCTAACCACCTATATGCTTAATCATCAACTAAACAACTGGAATGGCAATTAGATGCATTCAAATCATACTTCTTCAGCTCTAACAACCTAAGTTCAACAATCACATAAACGTCACTGCAGACACCTGTGAGCAATTTCTTGACCAGAGATAATGCTTGCCTTTAAAATGGTGAGATTGGAAAAGGCAAAAGAAAAAATTTATGTCATAAAAAATGCAAACAAATGAGAAAATGATTTAAATTTCTGCTCTTTAAAATATAATTTTAAGGAAATGAAAAGGCAAGCAACAATGGGAGAAAATATTTGCAATTTCTAAAAAAGGACTTATATCCAGAATACATAAAGAATAGATACATTTATACAATTATAAATTTACATCAATATAAAGAATATATTTTAAAAACTCTTACAATTCAATTAAAAGAAGACAAATAAGCCAATTGTAAATATAGGTAGAAGTCTTGCATAGTACTTTTACAAAAGAAGACATAGGAATGCCACTAAGTACATGAAAAGGTCATAAAGTCATCAGGGAAATGAAAAATAAATTCTCATACACTGCAAGTGGGCTTGCAAATTATATGGTCACTTTCAAAAACACGTTATCAAGTTTTATGAAGATATTATTATAAAACTCACTGCTTCTACTCTTAGATATGTACCCCAAATAAATGAAAGCATATGTCTACAAAAAGCATATACAAAAATGTTCATTTCAGCTGTATTCAAAGTAGCCCAAGCTGTAAACAACCAAATGGTTTACTAAAAGGTAAATGGATAAACTAATTGTAGTATATCTATGTGGTGGAATACTACCCAGCAATAAAAATGAAACTACTGATACTAAAACTATATGGATAAATTTCAAACATTATTCTGAGTGAAATAAACCAAACCCAAAATAATTTGTGCTATACAATTCATTGTAGCCCTAGAAACAGCAAAACTAATCTGTAATGATGGAAATGGGATTTTAGTTGCTGGTGCAGGAATCTGTGGGGCAACAAGGGGATGACTGCAAAAAACATGGCAGAAATCTCTGTGGTGGTGGAAATAATGAATAACTTGACTGGGTTAGTGATTATATGAAATATATATTTTTCAAACTCCTAAAATATAAACTTAGAATGTGTGTGCTTTATTATATGTAAATAATACCCATCTCAATAAAGTTGATGAAAAAGCAGATAGATTGTTTGAATACAAAAAGCATGAGGCAGAATGTAGTAGATGCAACTCAATGAGTGATAGAAAGTTAGATGGAAATGGAGGAAAGAGGAATCCTTTTCATCTGGGGAAGTCAGCAAAGGCCTCATGGAAGACATAGTGTTTGAGCAGAGGCTCAGGTCTGGATGGCATTTCAATAGAAGATGTTGGAAAAGAGCACAGATAGAGTGTGTACAGGGAATAACAAAGAATTAAATATGGCTTGGGTGCATCCTAAATTCCTTCATTGATTCAGCAAATATTTTACTGTTAGCCTGCTAGAAACAGGCACTCCCTTAAGAGACAAAATGAAGCACCTGTTTTTGTGGCTCTTGTATTCTAATGTGGAGAGACATGAGAAATAAACTTATAAAATATCAGCTAGTGCACTGTAAAGCTGGACAAAGGGGAGAGAACATATAGGGATGGGGGGTGGGATAGCTCTGTTAGATAAGGTAGTCAGCAAAGTTCTCTGTGAGAGGGTGACATTTGAGCAGAATCAGGAATAAAGTAAGACCAAGCACTGCAGATATCTGGAGAAAGCACATTTCAGATGAAGGAATGGTTAGTGCAAAACCCTTGAAGAGGGAGTGGAACTAGTGAATTCAGGGAACTGCAATGAGCAAGGGAGGATGTAGTGGCTCCAGAGCAGGAACAAGGAGGAGGCAACACATCCAGAAAGTAGTTGGGATTGTAGGGCAAGGCAGAACCCATAGGGTGGTGCTTTTTTTTTTTTTTGTACCAACTTCTGTTTAGCATAGAAAACAAATGTTTGGTTCTTTGCATTATTGCAGCAATATATAATATCTTTTTGCTATTATACTTTAAGTTCTGGGGTACATGTGCAGAACGTATACACGTGCCATGGTGGTTTGCTGCACCCATCAACCCATTATCTACATTAGATATTTCTCCTAATAGGTATACATGTGTCATCGTGGTCTGCTGCACCCATCAACCCATTATCTACATTAGATATTTCTCCTAATGCTATCCCTCACCTAGCCCCCCACCCCTCGACATGCCCCAGTGTGTGATGTTCCCCTCTCTGTGTCCATGTGTTCTCATGTTTCAACTCCCACTTATGAGTGGGAGAACATACAGTGTCTGTTTTTCTCTTCCTGTGTTAGTTTGCTGAGAATGATGGTTTCCAGCTTCATCCATGTCCTCAAAAGGACATGAACTCATCCCTTTTTTATGGCAGCATAGTATTCCATGGTGTCTATGTGCCACATTTTGTTTATCCAGTCTATCATTGATGGGCATTTGGATTGGTTTAAAGTCTTTGCTATTGTGAACAGTGCTGCAGTAAACATACGTGTACATGTGTCTTTATAACAGAATGATTTATAATCATTTGGGTATATACCCAGTAATGGAATTGCTGGATCAAATTGTATTTCTGGTTCTAGATCCTCGAGGAATTTTTATACTGTCTTCCACAATGGTTGAACTAATTTACACTCCCACCAACAGTGTACAAGTGTTCCTGTTTCTCCACATCCTCTCCAGCATATGTTTTCTGACTTTTCAATGACAGCCATTCTAACTGGCATGAGATGGTAGTCATTGTGGTTTTGATTTGCATTTCTCTAGTGACCAGTGATATGAGCTTTTCTTCAAATGTTTGTTGGCTGCATAAATGTCTTCTTTTGAGAAATGTCTATTCATATCCTTCATTCACGTTTTGATGGGTTTTTTTTTTCTTCTAAATTTGTTTAAGTTCTTTGTAGATTCTGGATATTAGCCCTTTGTCAGATCAATAGATTGCAAAAATTTTCTCCCATTGTGTAGGTTGCCTGTTTACTCTGATGATAGTTTCTTTTGCTGTGCAGAAGCTCTTTAGTTCAGTTAGATCTCATTTGTCAATTTTGGCTTTTGTTGCCATTGCTTTTGGTGTTTTAGTCATGAAGTCTTTGTCTATGCCTATCTTCTGAATGGTATTTACTAGTTTTAATATGAAGTGCAGTATTTCAGAAAATTTCTCAGCCGTAGACAAATAGGGATAGTTTTCCTAGGACTGTCCTTCAGGCTCAGCAAACAAGTACAGTTGCTCATTATATTTAAAGCAAAGATACCAGTGGAGATAATATAATCACCAGATGCTAAAACTTAAAGAAATAAAGAAGAATGGGGTATAGAGGACTTCAAAACAGAAATGCATGTCATCTAGGGTTTTTACAGAGGTAAAGAAGAGGAAAGGGAAATAGTCTGTAAATAGCAGCAAGGAGCAAGAAGGACACAGCCTTTCCTAATAGGAGAGGGCTTAATGGAAATTGGTAACCTATAAAGAAACCTAAGTTCAATTATAGCACAAAGGCTAAGAGAACATTCAAAAAGGAGGATGGATGTGGAAGGGGTTGGTAATGTTCTGATGTTTGACCATGTGCGTGAAGCAGAGTAATGCAAAATGGGGCTGGAAATGTAAATAAAGTCCAATCATGGATAACCAAAAATAAAAGCTTAAAAGAGCTATAAAGGAATACTTAAAAAATTCAGAGACAATAATTACAGAAAATTGTCCTAGTAAAATACAAATTATCAAAGTTAATCCCTCAAAAGTTTTTTTAAAAAGTAACTAATCAATTATTATAAAGGAGTTTAAAAAATAAAAAGGAATCATTAAAAAATGACCAGACAGGAGATTATTTCAAAGTTGAGTTCTTACTTAACTTTAAAGAAAAAAGACGATTTTCTAAATTATTGTAATCTTTACAAGGAAAAAAGCTTTCTAGTTTCCTTTACTATTAAATCTCTTCAAAAAGTAGTCCAAAAAGTTCAAACTATATTATGATTATAGATGGAAATTATATAAATATTAGCAAACAGAATCCATTAGAGTGCCCCCCAAAACAAGTCAATGTAAGTAGGTATAATTTATTCCAGAAATGCAAGGATGGTTCAACATTTGGCAACCTATTAAAATGGTATCTCTTTGATTATTGTCCAAAGTTCTCCCTAGTAATTGACCAATTTAAAAAAATGTGTTCTTACTTAAGAATGTTAAATTTGGTACTTTGTATTTTACTAGGGAAATTTTCTGAGTGATCTCTGAATTTTATTTAGTATCCCTTTATAATTCTTTTAGCCATTTTTTATTTTTGATTTTATCTTTTTCTCAATTTCTTATTACTTTGCTATGTCTTCTTCCTAATTCCTAAACTTGTACATTTTTTTCTCTTTCTCCTTTTTTTCTTAATCAAGTTCACAAGGGGCTGACCTCTATTATTGGTCTTTTCAAAGAACCACATTTATATCTAAGTGTTTTTAATTTTCCTTTCTATTTATTTCAATAATTCATCTTATTCTCCACTGTTTTTTGTTGTCTATCTTTTTCATCTATTTCTTAAGATCAATTTAAAGTTATTTTATGTTTAGAGTTTTCAGTGGCATTCAAGACCATGCAATCTCTCTGTATAAATTAATACCCACAAGCTTTAGTGTGATGCCTTCTCAAAATTCTTGCTTTATAGAAAGTACGTATGTAAACAACCTTTATTTTCTCCAAAGGAAATTTAAGAGGGTGCTTTTTAATATCCAAAGAGACAATTTTTTTTCAGATATCTTTTTTTAATCTGAATAAAACATGTTACCTAAAAATGTACTCTTGGAGGGGGGGTGAGGGGGGGGCTAGCATGTAACTGATTTTGTAAATATTTCGTGTGCATAATAAAATACAAGTATGGTCCCTCTTTCAAAGGCATAATCTCTTTTGTTAATTGAATTAGCCGAAACACCATTCTTACTTATTTTTAGTTTGTGATATTTGTCTAATTCTGGAAGAAATATATTAAAATCTTTCATTATGGAATATATTTTTAAATAATATTTTCCTTGTATTTATAATAAGAATTTTAAAAACATTCAATTTCAACACTGCTTGTTGTATGTGATATATTGCTTTGCTATATTTATAAATTGTGCTTTATTATTTTACAATATCCTTCCTGTTTCTGGATTTTAGCCTTAAATTCTCCCTTATCTAATACTGATATCACCAATATAACTTTCTTTGTGTTCTTTTTTTAAATATATTTTATCACTTTGTTTTAAGGGTTATTTTCTATAAAATGTGTGTGTGTATTTTTTAACTCAGGTGGCTATTCCTGTCTTTAAATAGAACATATTAGTCTAGTTACATATAGTGTTATCAATAACAGCGTGGTCTCCTTTCAAGTGTTGTTTTCTTGAGTGGGTGATGCTCAGTATTAATTTCCTACTACTGTTGCAACAAATAACCACAAACTTAGTGACTTAAAACAAAACATACTTGTAATTTTAGAGCTCTGTTGGCTAGGGTTCAACACAGATTTCACTGGGTTAAAATCAAGGTGTCAGTAGACATATGTTTCTGGAGCTCTAGGGAAGCTTGTTTCCATGCTTTTTCCAGTTTCTAGAGGCCTCCTACATTCATTGGCTCATGCTTCTTACTTCTTTTACAAAGCCAGCAGCATTTCACCTGTCTTTCCACTCTTCCGTACTCAAATTTCCCAGTGACCATACTTGGGAAAATTTCGATGCCTTTAAGAAATTATATGATAAGATTGACCCCACCCAGATAATCGAACATAATCTCCCCATCTCCAGGTTCATGATTTAGTCACATTTGCAAAGTCCTTTTGTCACATAACATTGCATATTTATAGGTTCTTGGAAATAGGCTGTGAACTTCTTTGGGGGAGGGGGGCAGTATATTCCCCTCACCACACCTGGCTGAGGTGCCCTGAGCTACCCAGTGTCTTAGAGATTGTCCAGATTGCTATGCATCTCTTCTTTCTAATTATTATTTAGCATTCCTTTTGCATAGTTCCAATCACTTCATCATATTATCCATTTAAATTTAACTATAAAAGGAGCAGAATTACTGGCATGTAACCAATGTCTCTCATTTCCTGCTACTGCTGATATTGAAGTTTCTGTTCCAATTCATTTAGTATGTCTATTCTCACAATATGAGTGTTTTTTTCAGACATAATTCTCATAAGTGATTCCTCACAAATAAGTATTTGGCTCAGACAAGATAGTAGCATAGATATTATGTGAATTCTTGCATGTTCTCAAATATCTTTCATCCTAACTGATAAAGAATATTATTCTAAGATACAAGATTCTTGGGCTACAGTTCTTTTTTTCCATCAGTCTATAGGGTTTTTTTGAGTATCTAGCTTTTATTGTCACTACTGAAAACTCTGATACAAAACTGCTTTTCCTTTGTAAGTCATCTTTTATTCCTCCTGACAATTTGTAAGTGTTCTTCCTCTTATTCTTAAGAGTTCAAAAATGTTATCTAGCTATACCTAGCTATGTGACTTTCTTTTTAAATTATTTATCTCTGGATTTCAGCAAACCCTCTAATCTGCAGATTCAGATTCCAGTTATTCTTTAATTTAGATAAATGTCCTTCTCTTTACAAAAATTACAGCCTCTCTTACATATATTTCTTTTTCTTCTTTTGGAATTCTCCTTATTTGTAAGTTACATCTATTAGATCTGCATCCTACACTTTTCATATATTCCATGATGGTTTTTATCTGTATTTTTCTCTGTATTTTGAAATGTTTCTTCCATTTAATCATTTAGACTTCAAATTTGAGCCTTAATAGTAATAATTATTTTTTTAAATTAATTCATTAAATGTTTTAGGTTGAAGATCAGTCCATTGAGGAGCTATAATTGAATGTTGCTAAAGACCTGGAACCAGCCCAAATGTCCATCAATGATAAGACTGGACAAGGAAAATGTGGCACATATACACCATAGAATACTATGCAGCCATAAAAAATGATGAGTTTGTGTCCTTTGTAGGGACACGGATGAATCTGGAAACCATAATTCTCAGCAAACTGACATAAGAACGGAAAATCAAATA